>JASEVX010000305.1:190000-200321 GCA_031761405.1 Serripes groenlandicus | reverse complement strand
AAAGGTTTAAATTGATACTGGCAGTGGATAGAAGCACCTTTAATATGCTGAAATTGAACAAATGAAAAAAAATGCAATACATAATGGGAAAAATGTGACAGTCAAAAAGGGAGCTAACTCTAAACTTTATCAAAATTGCCATTTTTGCCCATTTTTCAACATAAATGTTCACAATATTGGCAGCTTGATATGGAAAATTGATTACTACCATGTTATGAATCATATTCTACAGAACAAGAATCGAATTTAAAACAACTCTGACCTTTTGATTTGACAGAAATATTTCACATTGAAAAGGGAGATAACTCTTAAAATAGACAAAATAGAGGTTTTCGCCAATTTTCAAAATAAATTCTTCCTTCAAACAATATTGAATAAACAATGCTTACCAACATCTTATAAGCCAATTCCTACACATCAAAATTGTAATTTTTTAAAAGAATTTGCCTTTTTGATTATATTTGGTTTCTTTCACTTTGTAAAGGGAGATATGCCCAAACTTCGTCAAAACTGCCACTTTGCCCATTTTCAACATAAATGTTCAAAATAAAGGCAGCTTGATATGGAATATTGATAACTACCATCTTATGAGTCATATTCTACAGAACAAGAATGGAATTTAAAACAACTCTGGCTGTTTTGTTTGACAGAAATATTTTACACTGAAAAGGGAGATAACTCTTAAAATAGACAAAATAGAAATTTTTGCACATTTCCGACAAAGTTTTCAATTAAAAAAAAATTGATAAAAACAAGGCTTACCAACATCAAATACATTTATAATGCATAATCTACAGTAAAAGAATATAATTTAACACAACCCTGGCTCTTTCGTTTTAACAGAAATACTTCACATTGAAAAGGGAGATATCACTAAAATTTCACAAAATTGCAAATTTCTGCCCAATTTCAACATTTTCACTAAAAATCATTATATTGAACAGTGATTACTTTCAACTTATAGGACTTATTCTACAGAAAAAAAATCAAATATTAGGAAACTGTCACTTTTGTTTATCCCTTTTTCATATTCAACAAATTTGCAGCAGACTACTTTAAAAATTGATATTATAACTGGAAAAAGTTGGAAATATTACGAAAATTGATTGTCATAATGTTTTCAAATTCATCTGCTGTAGAGAAGTCTTAAATTAAATGTTATTAAATTGCTATTTTTCCATTTTCAACAGAACTTTTAGTATAAAACAAAACTTGATAACACACAGTAATTGCTATCATATAATAATTCATATTCTATACTATAGATATGCAGTAAACTTCTTTTGAATGAAATTCATTAGCACATTTCACTGCCTGATGCCTTTATACAAATTATTTTTGTTCAAAAGGATGATATCCTCATTGAAACTAAATAAGCAGACACCTTTCGAAAACATTGTGGCAAAATCAGAAACTATTCATTCATTTTGTTCTCGGCATGAAAAGGGAGATAGATACCTTTAACAAGAATTCCATTTGTGTACATTTTTAACATCAATTGCAATTAAATTCCAATCATGATCATGCAAAAGACGATTTTTATCTATTAAATTACATCCTACAGAACAAAATTCAAATGTTTTTTAAAAAAAATATGCGTATTATTAAACAGAAATAATTCACTTGCTATTTCAGACTGTTTTCAACATGAATTTTCATAATTAAATTATTCATTAAATCATGATTATTGTTGACATTTTTTCGTTAATTTTCTACACAACCAGAAACAAATCTGAATTCTTAGAAAACATTAAAACCATCTCTGAAGACTAGACTCCACCATGACCGTAGTACCGCGACTGGGGATCGAACCCGGGACACCCAGTTTCGAAATCCCCGACGCTAACCACTCGACCACAGCGGATTCCGAAGACTAGAAGAATTAACCCTTTCCCTCATATAGACGCTTTCTGACGCCTCTGCAGCAGACGGCTTTTTGAAAACATAGTGACAAAAGAAGATATTGCTCAAAACGTGTAATTTCTCTTTTTGCCACAATGTTTTCCACTTTTTGTCATAGGTTATACATTCAATTATGGAGATTTTCTATTTTTTGACAAAATATATTAAAAGTCGTCTTTTGCAGAATTGTCGTATGAGGGAAAGGGTTAAGGGAGAAAATTCTTCATTTGAACAAAATTTAATTTTTAAACATATACAATGTAAATTAATATTCAAATGCCTTCTTTGTACAATTTTGAAATTTAATTATTTTATCATTAACCCCTTTTTATTATGAACACGATTTTCCTCATCTGTTAATTTAGTTCATACAGAACAAAATTCAATCATCAAAAATGTCTCTAGTCATGGAATATTGAAATTATTGTGGCGAAAGAACAAATTGCTCATACTGTGCAAATTCTCCTTTTGCCATAATGTTTTCAACTTGATTTTATGTTTGTCCAATCATTTATAGAAGGTTCCCATATGTATTACTAAATATTTCAGATGCTGCACACTTGCTGTGTGTGGGAAAGGGTTAAACAACTTTATTTTTGTGCTTATATTTGAATTGAAAACTCTTTAATTTGACAACATTTGCCAATGTCAACATGTAGAAAACAGTTTCATAACTAAAGGATTGATAGATAATGTTTTATGCTAACAACCATCAATGGAAGCAATTTCAATTTGACCATAATAAAGACTTTTATAAATACTACCGGTACATTTGATACCAATGTTCACGTCATGATCTTCAGCCTTAAATTACCTGTTACTAGTAATTGTTCATTTTTTTACATGCTGCACAGCAGGCTATTCTGGTATAAAATGTACTGGGTAGAGAAATTGCTCAAAATTAAAAACATCTTCTTTCCCCACAATATGTTCAATTGTTTATCACAATGTAGCTTACAGATGTTCTGATATTATCATTATGTCGTCCTAAGATTTGTTCATAGAAGAATACTCTTTTAAATAAAAACAGTTTAATAACTTGGAAAGGGGAATATGCCCAATTGCAATATACATGTATAAACATACGCAATAGTGAAATATTATTACAATTTATAGTGCAGTTTTACACAGGGCATATACTTGAAATAAAACAGATTTTGCAGTCTTTAAATGTGCTGATATTATTTCAGGAAATTAGTTAACCGTTTCCCTCATATAGAAGCTTTCTGACGACTCTGCAGCTTTTTGAAAACATAGTGACAAGAGAAGAAATTGCTCAAAACGAGCAATTTCTCCTTTTGCCACAATGTCTTCTACTTTTAGTCATATGTTATCCATTTAATTTATAGAGATTTTCTATTTTAGATAAAATATGTTTAAAGTCGTCTGCTGCAGAATTGTCGTATGAGGAAAGGGTTAAACTGATGGTCTATTAGCACTATGAACACAACTAATGTTGACATTTTCAAGCAGATGATGTTTTAAACTTTGAAAATATCAATTTAAAAGAGGGAATTGCTCCAAACAGGACATTTCTACATTGCTGACAAGGCTGTCAAACTAATATAAAATGTTTACTTCAATTTTCAAGATGTAGAACTGTATGATATCTTGCTAGCAGATGGAATATCACTTTTAACTGGCTAATTCTTCATTATTATTTCCAGCAGTCATTAAAATTAACTTTTAATCTAATTTGTACCCAAATTGTTTTTAACTTGACAAGCTTCAACAGTAAAAGTTCAGAGTGAATAAAACACTCCCTGTATTTGCTCTTCAATCATCTTACTAGAGAACAGAATCTTCATTTAGGCCAGAATGCTAAAAGAAATAAAAAAAAAAGTTATTACATTTATATTCCATTCAGATACTCCCGTTTTCTTTTTCAAATAATGGCAATTTTCCAAGTAAAGGTATGAGCTATTGTTTACGTATATATTTCATGTTTTCAACTGAACTTACACTCTCTTTTTCCCCAACAGATGTATTTGAATTTCAATTTGAAGTAAATCAAGAAATAAATCCCTTCCAAACGATACACCAAATCGCAACGTTTTGTGAGCCGTATATTCCTTCAGGTGTCGCTTTTTACCGAGTTTAATATTGAATCGAATCAAATATTAACGAAATAATTATAAATCTTATTCATACAAAAAGCATAGGGAGTTGGGTGATATTTCTTTTACCGATTTCGTCTAGTCAATTTAACCGCGTGTTGGAAGAAAACAAAATCGCGGACGATTCAATTTGTTCGCTTATGTGACTTCATTTTTGAAGAGGTAAAGAGAAAAGCTGCATACTTTTGAGACGTAATGCGATATTTACATATGATTTATTCAATGTTTGCAACAGCTGTCTTTGATGTAAACATCGACTATGTTTTGGTTAGGCTCGGAGGGTTTTACGGAACTGCAGACTGTCAACGTGTATACATGTTTGTTGATTTAAAAATATCGAACAAACACAACAAACGACACATACACACACTTTATCACTTCACCCTTAATCATGATTAGCTCCAACTCGCGACCGATGTCAGAATTTTACTAATAATGTTTTGTTTATTTTTAGAAAATAGTACACTGAAAACGAATATTCTTATTCGACAACAGTATTCGAATATTCGTTCCCATCTCTAATATTAACACATCTGCAAACAGTATTTCATGATGAGCAATTTCTCTTTTTTCCACAATGATTTCAACTCTATCCAAATATTATGCTTTCATTTTCAGAGAAATACCTTATTCTTGCTAGATGATGTTAGTCATCTGATGCAGGTAACCTTTAACTGGGAAAGGGTTGACCAAATATATTTATATATTTGTATTTGACATACTGACATATTTGTGAAACACTATGAGGAAAAAAGCAATTACATATGAAAGACTTTGAAAGTTGAAACATACATAATAACAAAAATATAACAAGAGGCCCATGAGGGCCTATGCTCTACTGGCATTGATCTGGCTTGTTTCAAAAGGAACCAATATGTCATCAATATTCAAATACCATCTAAGTTTGGTGAAGCTGTATTATAGCAATTTTGACAATTTCAAGGGCCATAATCCAGCCATGCATGGGTAGATCTGGCCGTTTTGTAGAAATGAACCAAACTCTTATGGATATCTAACTACTGTATAAGTTTGATTGAGATACAATCAAAAATAAGGACTGTATCATGTTAACAAGCCCTATTATAGCAATTTTGACAATTTCAAGGGCCATAATTTAGTCATGCATGGGGCGGATCTGGCTTGTTTTCGAAAGGAATCAAGCTCTCATGGATATCTAACTACTGTATAAGTTTGGTTGAGATACAATAAAAAGTAAATACTGTATCATGTTAACAAGCTCTATTATAGCAATTTTGACCATTTCAAGGGCCATAATCCAGTCATGCATGGGCAGATCTGTGGCTGGTTTTCAAAAGGAACCGAGCTCTCATGGATATCTAACTACTGTATAAGTTTGGTTGAAATACAATCAAAAGTGAAGACTGTATCGTGTTAACAAGCTCTTTTATAGCAATTTTGACCATTTCAAGGGTCATAATCCAGTCATGCATGGGCGGATCTGTGGCTGGTTTTCGAAAGGAACCGAGCTCTCATGGATATCTAACTACTGTATAAGTTTGGTTGAGATACAATCAAAAGTGAAGACTGTATCGTGTTAACAAGAAATTGTTTACGGACGGACGCACGCACGGACGACGGACAAATCGCCACGACATAAGCCCTTCTGGCCTTTGGCCAGTAGAGCTAAAAATAGGAATCCAATGTAGCCAAGTGGTTATCTTTGGGGATTGGAGAACAGGTCATCCAAGCTTGCATCCCCACTTGCAAAAGTCATTGTAGAGTGCTCTTTGGCAAGGCTTAGTATTGGTTTGCTACCCTGAGATCACAAAATAAGTGTACTATTGCCATGCTATAACTGAATGTTATGTCAGCATTAAAGTTTTAAACCCATTTAAACCTTAGAGTGGAAAATAGTTTGTGTACCCTAAATAGACTTATTTGTTTAATAAAAGTTATTTATTAAAGTTAAATTTGCATCTCTGGTAAATTTCAAATAATGTTACCTGAAGAAAGCGTTGTATATTTCATATGGTTTCTCATCACCAATTTGCCACACATTTCCTGCAAAGTTTATAAAAATTATGTAAAACAAATTTTATAAAACAGGCCTTTGCAGGACAGTTTATCCCGAGCGGGTATCACTAAACAGAGTCTGGTAGTCCGGTACAGTCTGGAGATTAAATATCCCACTCTATCATACTTTTGTTGTGTTTTTTTCGTTAGACATGAATGAATTCAAGTATTATTGCATGATATAAATAAAATATAACATGTATTTGCATATGTTAGTTCATTTTTGTATGAATATACTAATCTGGTAGAGTATGGTAGAGTCTGACGGAGTCTGGTGATAAAATATACCATTTAATCATAGTTTTGACGTGTATTTTCATTGCAAGGAATGAGTTAAAGTGTTTTTGCATCATATAAATAAAAATATTTCATGTATCTGCCTTATTTATTTAATTTCGTATGAATTAACCAAATTACCACTGTGGTATTCGTTAAAGTAATATACAGAGACTCTATCGGACTCTACCAGACTAGCTCTGTTTAAAAACAGAATAAAATATGGTAAACAAAATGATTTTTTCATTCATACAGACTCTGTTTAGTGACACCTATCTCCAGCTTGGGGTTTGATTGTAAATCTTAAATTTATGTAAATATTTGTCACTGCAAGCTTAAATGGAGATATTACAAAATAACTTCTAGCTCTATTATAATTATGTTTTGAAGAAACACTCAGAAATCTGATCAATAACATTAACATATGACAATAAATGGAGAATTTGATTCAATGTTTGAGCTATTTATTATTTACAATTTTTCAAAAGCAGACTGCTGCAGAAAGTGTCAGAAGTTATCTGTTTCAGAGAAGGGGTTAGAACATTTTTCAAAACATTTGTACCCTAGGTAAAATGAAATGGTCACCAATTGAAGTCAATTACCGAAACAGTGCAGAACGAAAAAAAATGACCATTTTGATACTAACCGTATTTTCCGACTCCTAATCACACAGTTCTAGAGTTGACAAGATGCAGTGACGATGACATGCTTTTGTTCCGAGAGGAGTTATCAAAAAGGCCATCATTCTGATATGATTTTCATCCTTGACAAACAGAAAATTGTTCCTGGCATCACATCCGCAAAATGCAACTGTCAGTAAAGTGGACTGCTCATTCGACTGCTTCCGTCAGATCATACACGTGTATATTGTTCAGCATTATGTTTTCCGTCTGTTTGCTCCATTGTGTGCGATCTTTCAGTTGGAAATTGAATATCTTTAGGTCAAAGGGAAGTAAATCGGATCGGCTTGTCGGGCAGACAATTTTGTCCAGGGAATTTCAGATGAATATACAAGACTGATGTTGGCTCCCATTGGACAATAATGATTTTGTTGAAAGTTGAAAGTGATTTTCATAAAGTTGAATAACCTCTGACTGATTTATAACCAAAATAGTGTTTGCTTTTAGCTATGTTGACACTCTAATAGCCATTTTCAAAACATGCTGTATTTTCTGGAATTGAAAGTAAAATTCAGTGCGGGATAAGGGTGACCTTTGATTCGACCTCCTAGCTCTTTCCATAAACGGTGAACATGTGAGTTTGTTTTGCTTTTCTGGTAGTTCTAAGAATGAACTTTAGTTTGATACAGGTATATATGTTAATCCATTTGCTAGTAACGAACCATAACCCATAATGCTATAATGGTCGCCTATGGAAAATGATTTACTTCCCTTTGACCATAAGTGTTGACACTTGGTAAACACACTTCGTAAAGGGCGCCGCCATGTTTGAATAACGGAGAAATCCGAACGACACGGGCTAGCTCCGTGAGCACGGTTTTACACGAACACCTATACGTACAATTCCGGTGTTTTCCGAAAACTGCCGAATTCGCACTCGGTGAAAAATTGTCGTTATTTAAATTCAATATAATTTTAAATATTTCAAGGGGTCAGAGTAATTTTTTTAAAGAAAGTATTAATTAAATCACTCCTTATTCAAAAGATGATATAGTGCAGTTATAAACTCGCTGCCGTTAGATGTTATTTGTATATCAAAAGGGTCATATTTCTATGAAACAAAGAAGGAATTGTGATTTGATTTAAAAAGACAAAAAGCTTATTTTTTCACACACTGTTTTAAATTGTCACCTTATACTTGGCAGTTACATTTTTATGTATATAAGTAACAAAATAGAACAGAAACAATTCAAATCGGAGAGAACCCATGTAGCACCAAATTTCAAATTTGCCTGATTCTTAGGTGGAACTGTACTTAAATTGTCACGTTTTGACGACGTCAAAATACTAAAACTGTGTTTAAATCATAAATGACGTCGCCGGGAGTGTAATAAAGTCATTGAATAAATTGCGTATTCAACTAGTGTAATAACAATGTTACGTAATGTCATAATGAAAAGCATATTAAAAGTAATGGAATTTTGACACTCCCATAAAGGGTTTTATGTGATAATGTTAAATAAAACCGCAAAGTATAAGTTACTGCATACAATTAAATATCTCAATTATTGCAAAATGTGTTTATTTTAAATGATTTTACCTTCACATATGAGCCGTTCCATGAAAAAAAACAACATTATGGCCTCTTCGTAATGTATCGACCTAAATCAGCCAGCGCAGGCTAATGCGGGCCGACACATTCCGTCTTATGGGTATAGAGGTATAAAGTAATGATTCCTGAAACAGAAAATCCACAGGAGATGAAAAGTGTCCGTACGGGGGTTAACCTGCGCGGCATGCTTAGGCTGATCCGGGTCGATACTTTACGCAGAGTCCACCATGTTGGTTTTCTCGTGGAACGCCGGCTCATATCTATAACTGTAGCAGGGTAAAATATAACACCTTTCTGTACATGTATATACTTTAAAATGGGTTTTGAAACTCTTCCCAAACACAGACGCCTTTCGATATCTCTGAACCACATACACGACCCTTTTAATAGTTTCTCGCATACAACAAACCTGCCGCAGGCGACATTCAACGAATCGTGGTAAAAAAAAAACTTAAAAACTCTTCACAAATGAGAGATGTTTTCAAAATCGTCTACTGCAGATGTGTTGTATGTTGGAAAGGGGTATTTAATATGACTCGGTGATTTAAGTGTATCATGTTATTACCATACCAAACACAAACCGAAACCAACTTGAAACTCCCTTTAACCCTTTCAGCGCCGAATTGTTTAAAGTAGACTCTTCCATGTTCAAACTCGGACGACTCTATTTTCATGTTATAGGATTTTTGGAATATTTTTTTATAACTCACAGCCAAACAATGCAGATTTAAGGTGAGACAGCTCGTCACGAGCTGACTCGCCTGAATCTGTATTGTTTGCAACAAACTCAATATTGCCTTTGGCGCTGAAAGAGTTAAATGAATAGTACAATAATTGAATAGAGTTGAAAACATGGTGAAGAAAGGAGAAATATTCTGCTTTTGACGATATGTTTTCCAAAAGCCGTCTGCTGAAGAGGCGTCAGAAAGCGTCTATATGAAGAACAGGGTTAATACATCTCCGTTATTTATCTGAAGCTCATTGGTGGTAATTCAGGCATGAAATTTCAACATGTTAATAACAAAATCGGTAAAGTTACACACGAACCTTCAAATATCTTATAAACTAGACATAACTTGTTTTTGTTTTAATCCCAGGATTTTGTGTAAGATAATGATATTCAATTGTGTAAATATGTAAAGGTACACACGAACTTTCAAATATCTTATAAACTAGACATAACTTGTTTTTGTTTTAATCCCAGGATTTTGTGTAAGATAATGATATTCAATTGTGTAAATATGTAAAGGTACACACGAACTTTCAAATATCTTATAAACTAGACATAACTTGTTTTTGTTTTAATCCCAGAATTTTGTGTAAGATAATGATATTCAATTGTGTAAATATGTAAAGGTACGTGTACACGAACTTTCAAATATCTTATAAACTAGACATAACTTGTTTTTGTTTTAATCCCAGGATTTTGTGTAAGATAATGATATTCAATTGTGTAAATATGTAAAGGTACGTGAACACGAACTTTCAAATATCTTATAAACTAGACATAACTTGTTTGTTTTTGTTGTAATCCCAGGATTTCGTGTAAGATAATGCTATTCAGTTGTGTAAATATTTATACTTAAGGATACCCGGCATTTGGATTATATCTATATAACTGATAATGATTGTGTACGGTTTCATCTGTCGGATTTTAATGGTGTTTGTGTTTCTACTGACTAATGCAGGAAGTAACAATGTGTCAATCAATATGACAGGAGACGTAATCATTGTAGGTAAGTTAATGATCCATCATCATC
>JASEVX010000305.1:0-185000 GCA_031761405.1 Serripes groenlandicus | reverse complement strand
TTTTCAAATAATTGTGTAGTAGTGAAGACTTAAAAAATCTTCTTCTCCTCCGTAGGTATCAGGCCGATTTTCAAATAATTGTGTAGAAATGTTGCTTGGGTGACCTTCTTTCAGATTTTTTCGAGCCAAGTTGATTGGTCGAAAACTATGGCCGCCAGAGGGCAGAGCTATTTTTGCCTTATAATATGGTTATAGTGAAAACTTAAAAAATCTTTTATATATATATATATGACCCTCTATCAGATTCCTTCAAGCCATGTTGATTGGTAAAAAACATGGCAACCAGGGCGCGGGGCTGTTTGAAGATTTAATTGGCAGTGGAGCGATACTGGCCCTCTTGGGCCTCATGTTGTTATCATACTTCTGATAAACACGAAGGAGAATATACTTCACCCTCTCCTTCCAAAGCTTGTGTCACACTTAATTTATAACTAGAGACATTACATGTTAATATTTAAGCACCTATGTGATGGTTTTTTTTATCTAATTGATCTAGTTAGAGCAGATTTGAAACCGTGTATTGGTAAAAAATTAAGAAACTTCATGTTGTATGGTAACCTTTTATTATAGGCTATGGTAGCCAGGTGAGCAATATAGGCACATCTTGGCCTTTTTGGTTATGATAAAGGAACATTTGGCCTTCTTGTTCGAAATATTTACATCCTGTCTGTTTTCACACGTTATTTAAATGTACTGAACTACATCTGCTTCCTTTAAGTCATGCTTCAAAATCATGCGCGGCGTCCTTTGATGCTCTGCATCAAAATTCGTCTTGTTGTTATTAACACAATCTGTCACGGACCCATAGCGCAATCGGTCATAATTTGTGCTCACAGTATCTGAGTGAAGGGTTGCAAATTGACGCTCACGGAAAAAAACATCATCAAATTGAATTAATTTCATTAGAACCCTTTGTTCTGCACTTTTTGTTTTATTGAGTTAAACAGCCTCCAAAATAACAGACTGTCTAGACTAGATGCACTGTCGATATCAGTGTTGACTTGCTGTAGGTAACTAAAGGAACTATTTCTGTGCAACTTTCGAAAACAACACTTGGCTTTTGGAGTGATGATTTGAACCCTATTCCACATATCATACATCTGCAGTAGACGACTTTGAAATAGCTAGGCCAAAAATGAAAATATGATATTTGAATAGTGTTGAAAACATTCGGAGAAGAAGAGAAATTGCTCACAATGGGCAATTACACATTTTACCACAATGTCTTTTAAATGTCGTCTGCTGCAGATGCGTCAGCAAGTATTTGAATGATGGAAAGGGTTTGTTATGATGGTAATAAAATATCATTTTCACGTGAAGAAACTCGATAGTGATATGTCGTGCATTATCCTAAAACAGCCGTATAAATTTTTTGATTTCTGTTTGTTAATCAGGACTCTTCGAAGGTTATTTAGCGGATGGCAACGGATGTGGCGCCGTTGACGTTCCGTCCGTAATGGCTATGGAAGCCATGAGGTGGACTATCGATATGATAAATAAAGCTGAAATTGTTCCTCTCAAGATCGGTATGTATAGTAAATGGACAAACCACACAAATCCTTATTACATTTCCTCACTGTTCAACAGCGAAAACCTTCCAATGAAACTAGTTCTGACAAGATTTGCTGTTAAAATAAAACGCCCAATTTCAAATTGTGATTTGTCGTAAATATACATTTCATCGAATACTTCCTTCTTGTTTGGTGTTTTACGCCGCTTTCAACAAATGTTCAGTTATATCACGGCGTTTCATCAGTAAGTTACCAGTACTACTAGTTCATTTATCCCGACACAACCCAGCCAGTCGTAATGCTAACCCCGCAATCCTGAGCGCCAAAGAGGGCAACCATTACTACCAGTTTCAAAGCCTTTGATAAACCCACGACCTCCCGCCCGAGGCGGCCGCTTTAGCACTACATCACCGAGGCGGTCACATACATACAAAGTATGTGAAGTGTGAACATCATAACATAAACACTTATATGAATATATACACAGACTGACAATGTAACTGTTTCATATGGTATTATTTCTCACTCTTGTACATTTAATGAATTGTGTATATGTTGTATTATGGGCCGGTGGCCTCTATACTTGAATACAACTCATTAAAGAAGACTTGAACTATTTGAAGATTAAAATTAACTAAACATTAAGCTATGTTTCTAGACTTTAACACAACAAAGATTTGGACAAAGATTGCGAAAGATGTTCACATGTTAATGATTCTCACGAGGGGAAGAAGGTAGGACACTCGTGACTATATTAACTCTTTCAGCGCCGAATTGTTTAAAGTAGACTCTTTTATGTTCCAAATCGGGTGTGTCCATTTCTCAAATGTTGGACTATTTTGGTAACTAAAAGGCAAACAATGCTGGTTTCAGGTGAGACAGCTCGTTACGAGCTGTCTCACCTGAAGTCAGCATTGTTTGCAAAAACCTCAATATTGCTTGTGGCGCTGAAAGAGTTAAAGATATTTTGTCAGAAGTCATATCTAGCGCTGTATTTCAAACAGGAAGGCAGTGACAGTTCTGATGAGACTTGCGTATGCACATGCCAAGATAAGTCTTTACCGTACAAAGACGCAACAACACCCCTCATTCTCTGACGATGCTCATGTGCTTATAAAAACCTTATTCTTTTGCAGGATTCCATAGCTATGTTACCTGTGGAAAAGTGCACAATGCAGGGGACGTTGCAAACACAATTGTCTACAACGCAAAGACTAGCGATTCGTCTGGGAATAAAATCATTGGTTTGAGTTTTATTCTCTAAAACAGTTTTATTTTATTTCAAACTGTATCACCGTACATCAAAGTGTCGCCTTACACGTGATCGGATCATGATGACATCGTTTACATTTAAAATGTTAGTTAACTCTTGTCCACATTCATCCGCATGTTCATGCCTCTGCAGCATTCAACTTTTGAAAACATTGCGGACAATATGGAAATTTGCTCATGTTGAGGACATTCTCCTTTTGCTACACTAATTTACTTCTTTTCATTAACCATACTTTTATTTGAAGTGACTTTCCATATTTTAGCCTAAATGGTTTTAAAGTGGTCTGCTGCAGATTTGTTGTAAAGTAGGTATAAATCAGACAGTTCCAAACGTAAAATTGGAAGTTTAAAACATTTGCGGTAAAATCCACATGCATGCTTTTATATTAATTGCTGCTGAACAGGCGCCAAAAGTTAATGATCAAGGTTAATATATTATGTAGGTGTAAATAATTCCAAATACAGCTCCGAAATAAAGGTCATCTCTGTGATAGCGGAGTAAGGGTTAATATATTATGTAGGTGTTAATAATTCCAAATACAGCTCCGAAATAGAGGTCGTCTCTGTGACAGCGGTGTTAGGGTTAATATATTATGTAGGTGTTAATAATCCCAAATACAGCTCAGAAATAGAGGTCGTCTCTGTGACAGCGGGGTAAGGGTTAATATATTATGTAGGTGTTAATAATCCCAAATACAGCTCCGAAATAGAGGTCGTCTCTGTGACAGCGGGGTAAGGGTTAATATATTATGTAGGTGTTAATAATCCCAAATACAGCTCCGAAATAGAGGTCGTCTCTGTGACAGCGGAATAAGGGTTAATATATTATGTAGGTGTTAATAATTCCAAATACAGCTCCGAAATAGAGGTCGTCTCTGTGACAGCGGAGTAAGGGTTAATATATTATGTTGGTGTTAATAATCCCAAATACAGCTCCGAAATAGAGGTCGTCTCTGTGACAGCGGAATAAGGGTTAATATATTATGTAGGTGTTAATAATTCCAAATACAGCTCCGAAATAGAGGTCGTCTCTGTGACAGCGGAGTAAGGGTTAATATATTATGTAGGTGTTAATAATCCCAAATACAGCTCCGAAATAGAGGTCGTCTCTGTGACAGCGGAATAAGGGTTAATATATTATGTAGGTGTTAATAATTCCAAATACAGCTCCGAAACAGACGTCGTCTCTGTGACAGCGGAGTAAGGGTTAATATATTATGTAGGTGTTAATAATTCCAAATACAGCTCCGAAATAGAGGTCGTCTCTGTGACAGCGGTGTTAGGGTTAATATATTAGGTAGGTGTTATTAGTACCAAATACAGCTCTGAAAGAGAGGTCGTTTCTGTGACAGTGGAGTAAGGGTTAATATATTATGTAGGTGTTATTAGTCCCAAATACAGCTCCGAAATAGAGACCGTCTCTGTGACAGCGTGGTAAGGTTTAATATACGTAGTATGTAGGTGTAAATAATCCCAAATGCACCTTTAAAGTAGAGACCGTCTCTGTGACAGCGGAGTAAGGGTTAATATATTATGTAGGTGTAAATAGTCCCAAATACAGCTCCGAAATATAGGTCGTCTCTGTGACAGCGGAGTAAGGGTTAATATATTATGTAGGTGTTAATAATCCCAAATACAGCTCCGAAATAAAGACCGTCTCTGTGACAGCGGGGTAAGGGTTAATATATTATGTAGGTGTAAATAATTCCAAATACAGCTCCGAAATAGAGACCGTCTCTGTGACAGCGGAGTAAGGGTTAATATATTATGTAGGTGTTAATAATTCCAAATACAGCTCCGAAATAGAGGTCGTCTCTGTGACAGCGGTGTTAGGGTTAATATATTATGTAGGTGTTAATAATCCCAAATACAGCTCCGAAATAAAGACCGTCTCTGTGACAGCGGGGTAAGGGTTAATATATTATGTAGGTGTAAATAATTCCAAATACAGCTCCGAAATAGAGACCGTCTCTGTGACAGCGGAGTAAGGGTTAATATATTATGTAGGTGTAAATAATCCCAAATACAGCTCCGAAATAGAGGTCGTCTCTGTGACAGCGGAGTAAGGGTTAATATATTATGTAGGTGTAAATAATCCCAAATACAGCTCCGAAATAGAGGTCGTCTCTGTGACAGCGGAGTAAGGGTTAATATATTATGTAGGTGTAAATAATCCCAAATACAGCTCCAAAATAGAGACCGTCTCTGTGACAGCGGGGTAAGGGTTAATATATTATGTAGGTGTAAATAATTCCAAATACAGCTACAAAATTGAGACCGTCTCTTTGACAGCGGGGTATGGGTTAATATATTATGTAGGTGTAATTGATCCCAAATACAGCTTTAAAGTAGAGACCGTCTCTGTGACAGGGGTGTAAGGGTTGATCTATTATGTAGGTGTAATTGGTCCCAAATACAGCTCCTAAATAGAGACCGTCTCTGTGACAGCGGTGTAAGGGTTTATCTTTTATGTAGGTGTAATTGATCCCAAATACAGCTCCTAAACAGAGACTGTCTCTGTGACAGTGGAGTAAAGATTTATCTATTCTGTAGGTGTAATTGGTCCCAAATACAGCTCCGAAACAGAGGTCGTCTCCAGGATACTCAGTAACCAGCTACCCGAGAACCGAATACTCCAGTTAGGGTTTTCCGCTACTGCTGCCTCACTGGACAACAGATTCACATATCCTAACTTTTATAGGGTTGTTCCTGATGATACGTTACAGGTTCAGGTAAGTATCTCCAGCTGGCTGCAGTGTTAACACATGTGGGTGGAAGTATGATCTACTGGTTGTCTCTGTTCACCAGTAAGGGGGCGGTAATGAACGAATTTGCGTCGGATCCATTGCTGAACGATGTGTTTGAAACTTATAGCGTGTGTGTCATAGATGATCCATCTTGTCAACCGCCGTCTCTCAGCAAACTAAAAAACTTTCAACCGACTTACATCAGATATGGAGTAATAGCGACTCACGTCATGGCCAAATGTAAGGTCACGTGTAGGACCGCTGAATAGTACCTTTTTTTTTAAAAAAAGTTTATATAGTTCTATCTGCAAATGTGTCCTATGTGTGAAATGATTGATAAGCAATTGCGCGCGAAACACACACTATTTATGGACAGCCATGTCTAGGATTGGATTGTTCATCTGCATGTAATTAAGTATTGTAAGAATCTTTTACAAAGCTCTAGAAGTATAGCCCAATAGATTTACGACAATTGACTTATATATGATCCTTTACGGAGAGTCATTACGACTCAACATCCGTAGACACGGCTTGTAGATAGGAATCGTTAACGTTTAACAGTGGCATCTAGGTGATATTAAGACATATTGACATGTGCATATCGTATGGGCGTCTTACTCACATATTGCATTAAAATACGCTATGCCATGCCCTTGTTGTATCCAAATGCAATGAAACCGAATTTCTTATGAGTCGGCCATATCACGGATGAATACACGCAGCTTGATCTCCCCTTATCGCTATCTGTTAAAAAGGTTAAACTCTGACCGAAATCCGACTATCCTATTATTATACTTGCCAATCATTTAAAAACCTTCTTGTCTGTGTGTGTGTGTGTGTATGTGGAGTGGCTGATATTATGTTGGGCTATTGCAGACAATGGTTCAGATGATGGTTGACCTACAGTGGACTAGAATTGCAATTATTTACGAGAATGATACATACGGCCAAGGCGTTGCAAACAATCTACAAATAGAAGCAATCAAGAACCACATTTGTATTGCTATGTCTGCTGCAATAACCATAGATGCCTCAAGAGATATCTCTGGTGATCAGATAAAAGAGATTCTTAATAGACTTGTTCTAGCTGGAACAAAGATCGGGGCTGCTGTATACATAGGGAATAGAGATGTTGCAAATAAAGTGTTACTGGTTACAGACGAACAGGCATATCGGGATGTTCCAATATTCCTTCTGTCAGAAACAGTCCAACTTCAGATGGACATTTTTAAGAAGTCGAAGGAGAGTGTGTTTACTAAGTCGCTTGGTTCTCTTTTAACTTCTGTCCCGTATGATGAAATAGGCGGTTTTCAGTCCTACTGGTTGTCTCTGTTCACCAGTAAGGGGGCGGTAATGAACGAATCTTTATCAAATCCATTGCTAAAAGATGTGTTTGAAATTTATAGCGGGTGTGTCGTAGATAATCCATCTTGTCAACCGCCTTCTTTCAGCAAACTAAAACACTTGTATCAGTTCCAACCGACTTACATCAGATATGGAGTAATAGCGACTCACGTCATGGCCAAATTACTAGAACAAGTTTACCACACTGTATGCGATGCTCCTTGTAATAGTGTCGATGACTTTCTTAATAAATTTAGATCAAACATGATGATAGAGGCAATCGACGGATTAAAAGTTTCTTTCCCGGATGATTTCGTTTCTGGTATAGAAAGCAGTGGTAAACCGATGACCTTAACATTTTCCTCAATGTCTGCAAATCCACAGTACGATGTCACTGATACAGTGTATGAAGCATACAATTTTGTACAAGTTCCAAATGCTACATATTCGTTTTCTAAGGTAAGTGAACGTAACGACATTAAACGCTTTATAAACTTCCATTAAGAGTGACAAAGCTTCCAGTATTAGCGGAGATGAATATGATACAGCGAGGAGTTTGTTGCACCAAGCGATCGCTGACATTTGCATGTTATTTTTTGTTTTCAAGAATTGTTCAACCCTGTTATGTCAAATTCACCAGCACCTGTCTATTCCGAAGTCTCATGGACTATCAAGCCGATATCGGCTTAGCTCATTGATCTGCATTGAAAATAACACCGAACCATTTTAATTACGTCGTTTATGTTCTTAGATATGTGGATCAATTGGAACATTAATGATATTCATTTCATCTTTTGTAAATTTACTTTTTTTTTTAGAAAGCTAAAGCTTGATTCCTTTTCTGAAATCAGAGACTTTCTAAGACTTCGTCTGTTGCGATTATTTATTAATCCACGAAACGAGCTTTGGACTGTTTTTCTTTTCTACATGGCGTTGATATTAACAACCTTTGTGAATTAATGAAGTCAATCTTTACGTGATCCCCCCGGTGTTGTAGTGGTAGAGCGTCCGCCTCGAGTGCGGCAGGTCGCGGGTTCGACCGCGGCCGGTCATACAAAAGAATTTAAAAATATTAGTAATGGCTTTCCCTCATTGGTGATCAGGGTTGTGAGGTTAGTATTACGACAGAATCGCTAGTGTCAGGATAGACTGACCAGTAGTACTGGTAACACCCTGGGACCGCGGTAATATATCTGAACATTTATTGAAAGCGGCGATAAACACCACAAACACAAACAAACAAAAAAGCCTTTACGTCCATGTTTTCCATTAAAGATTGGAGATGTTACCAAAGAAATGCTCACTCTAGACAAGGCACGGATCATAGATTATGACGAGAACGGCAATCCTAGCCAATACCCCAACGTTCGTAAAGGACAGTGTGACGCGCCACGAGTATGTACAGAGTGTATAGTCAGTGACGTGGTGGAACTGGTGTACCACGTACCAGGGGACGTGTACGTTATAGGTAGATAATTCAGGAAGTATGGAATAAAATATCATAATAATCTATGTGAAAACATCTGAAATATGACTTATGTGAAATAGCTAAATGAAACACGGAGTGTAAAATAAAAACTTTATCCATGAGCAAATAATACGGTACGGTAATAGTACGCAATCCCTTTAAATATTTAAAAACTTTGTATATTATGTCTTCCAAAGAGATGAAAGTCAGTAAAACACTTTATATCATTAAAACTCTTTAATAATTGAATTATCGACCACTTGGTCTTGATCAAGATTAAATTTAATACAAAAGAAATTGATGTGCAGTCAATTTTTGTGTCGAGGAGATCAAGTCCTTTAAACCCTTTAAATATTGTTTTTGGTTTGTCATCTTTGGAAAACAAATTAGGTATACCCGATTCTGTGTTTTTGTCCAAAATGACCTTGTAAAATCAATACCAGGTCTTTTGTTATTTTTCGTCACTAAGTCACACTGTCACCGTCAGTACCTTTTTGTTATCATTATAATTTAAAGAAAATTTCCTTGGCTTTTTTTAATTATTCATATAACATTTCAAATCCGTTTATAATACGAGTTAGATGTGTTATTTATATTCTCCACAAATTATATTTTGTATAGTGTTTGCAGATATATTTAACTTTTCTTAACAATAAAAGTAGTTATATGCTTCTTCACACTAATGCTCCATTTTCACTTTGAAAGTAACACCAAGCCTGTCATATTTTCTTCGTTCATATTATCAAATTCATCATCCAACATAGCATGCTCTTCTTTATTATGGTCGTGTCATTTTATCTCTTTGGTATGAATTCTCATTTTGAATTCCCTGACTTTTCTGATAGGAAGAATACGTCATTGATTTCCGCAAACTTCCATTAATAAAGGAAAGTCTTCATCACTTATGCTTATGGTAAACAAAAGTGCCTCACTTGGTACATAGGGGCCAAGCTATTAAAAAATGTGTACACTCTGTTATATATAGACAAGGAATGTAACCTCGTCGTCAGCCGGATTTTGACTCAAGTTTTAATTTTGGTCCGATATAAAACGAAAGTCGACGATTGAATAAAGCGCTATGCGCTAGCATTTAGCCAAATATCTACCATGAACACTGTTCACACGGATTTAAGCCGTATCACAAACGATCGGTTTACGAAAACAAGACTTAAAATTCAATGCTAGATTTTATATGCCTTACTTATTGACACGTATTGTGTAAAAAGGTAATTTCCAAAAAAAATGTAAATGTTCTAAATATTACAATATGACATTTTTTTACAATGGGAAAATCCCAATACCAGTCATCACTCATTCGGAATTAAAATGATAAAAGAAAGGAAACGTTAGGAAAATTCTAACCAAGTGATATGTGCCTAGACTGTTTATCATTTCAACCGAATGATCAAATATGGAGCACAATAGTAAGTGATAAGTCATATAAGGAAAGTGTATCCAACGACGAGAAGCTAACAGGAATCACTAACCCCCATTACAAGGGGGGAAAACAAAACGTAATGGACCTGTTAAAAGCGAAATGCTTATAAGTTTCGACTTAGTTGGTTTCTACTTCTATATGAACTACATGAACTACATGAAAAATCATAACACTAACGGTGAAAGTTGACAGGTACTGTGAATGTATATCTAAAATCGAATTCTCTTTGTAAACTGTTAAAATGTAGTGTACTATTATTTGGTATTGTACATTTGTAAATGGTTGTTTGTAGTAACACATTATGCAACTCGTAATAATTCGTTCTTTAATTTTTTATAAACTGGAGAATTCTAAAATATAGTGAATTTAATACATGTATCTAATATAACATTATCTTACATACGTTTTTCCTATAAACGAATGAGGCTATGGAATTAGAAAAAAAGATTATTATCACTTTTCCAGGATATTTGCAATACATAATGTTATAGATACAAATATCACGACCTACGAAATAGAGATCGTTCTAACATAGGTTATTGCATCTGTATGGGAAACTGTTGTGTTGGACGAATTCCTTCGGCTGAGTTGCCCGAGCTTGCGAGTCCGAACACAATAGTTTCCCATAATCATGCAATAATATTTTTATTGTATAATTTGATATTAGCTATTAAATATTTTTCCTTTCGTGTGTTTTGAATACTCTGAGCATTTAGAAATTAACAATTGTTTTACATTGTATTGATAAATAAACATTAATAAAATATCGTGCGATTATTGACCTTCTCTATCAATTAACGAACCGCCGTTTTTTTATCCCCATTTGGTTTCGACTCGATATTGAATCGTCATATAGTATTGCACATTACTAGGAAACGTACATGTACATGTTTTACTTCAATTTGTTATGACGTTTGATTTAAATCGGTATGCGAATATAAATGACACTATAATGCATGTAGTTGAATACATTATTACTTTAATGGATTGGAAATTGAAAAAATGAATGGATTGGAAATTGAAATGAATGGATTGGATCTTGAAATGAATGGATTGGAAATTGAAATGAATGGATTGGATCTTGAAATGAATGGATTGGAAATTGTAATGATTGAACTATAAACTGCTGTATCAATATGAAGATGAAACTGCAAAGATAAAGTAGCAGGTGATCGAAGTTTACGAGTGGGATCATTTCTATTTTTAGGTATTGTTTCTATAAACAACAAACACATGGAAACACCGCAAGGCTGTGGTGCAGTTCGAACAATACATGGCTTCCAAATGGTTTTGGCGATGGAGGTGAGTATTGAAATTTTCAAAGTAGGTATATAAGTCTGCGCTGCCTATCTTTTTTAAACGAATTGACCATGTGTGTCTTATATATATGAAATGACAACGAATGTCAGATTCCTTTTATCACATGACGAAACACAAAAAGAAAATAGTTGTTTCGCTATCAGAAAATAGTCCCAACATGTAATAACTTAATAGACCACACTAATCACTCACAAAGATATTTTTATGACCGATAATGGTCCCTTTACCTCGTCCATCTATCGTGTCGTTTGTGTTTACCGGAGACACGTTCTCAGCCATTTTGTAAACATTCTCTGATGAATACACAAATAGTGATTCGGTCATGTTATATTACACGTGTCATATACATGTATAAAGAAATACGTAATGGGTATATTAAATCGGATACAAGTATTGGCATGTGATAAACCGTTTTATCATCGTCAATGTAGTGCATAATTGCACGTCCAACTTTACAGATGGTCATATTCCGTAATACTCTGATTTTACATTATATTTTACCTTAGAAAGAAGTGACATTTTGTAATTACATCATCAATTTCACGTGTTTCTATATGAAAGATAGCCATATCGCATAATTACAGCATTTTAATAAGATGGGTTTACATACAATAGGTAACAGTGGACATGTTGTATGCCAGATAGCGTACCCTCTTTACACAAATTACATGTATCAACTAATGTATAGACAAGTGTAGGCTACTTCAGACGAATATTTTCAGAAGTTCTTCTATACGTCAACGATGAAATAATGTTAAATAGGCAAACATAGTAAGATCGTTTTAAAAACGACACGAACATGTATTATGCCATCGTAATAATGATTATTACACACTATTCTTGTCATGTTATTTATTTTACATATTTCCTCCAATACGTCTGTCTTGGTTATATCTAAATGTATTTGTAACATGTCATAAATAAACAGTTTAAATAGCAAATGTCTAATCTATTTCGGCCTTGTTTTTATCTTTATACAGTTTGGTATAGAGACATTTCTCAATTCAAGTGAGTACATAGCGTATAAGGAAATGTTCAAAGGTATAAGGATAGGATTAGTGGTTCTGAATAGCTGTAACAACGCTCTAGAAATAAACAGGAAATTGCTGAATTTACACAAAGACGGGATCACCTTGGACGATGGTTCCCACCTTGACATGACAAACCGGATCTTAGGTACCAGTGAACTCGTTATAACTCGGAAATGCGATCATTAAAATATCCCTCATATAGACGCTTTCTGACGCCTCTGCAGCAGACGGATTTTTCATAGTGACAAAATAAGAAATTGCTCAAAACGAGCAATTTCGTCATTTGCCATAATGTTTTCCAATTTGAGTCATCGGTTATCCATTCAATATTAGAGATTTTCTATATTTTGACAAAATATGTTTAAAGTCGTCTGCTGCAGAATTGTCGTATGAGGGAAAGGGTTAAACTCGAACCAATTTCGGTCTTTTGAAAGAAAACAGCGTAGCAACAGTGCCGACGAGCAATCAGAACTTCTGCTGCGCTGTTTTCTATATATGTATGATTTTAAAACCGACTTGTTTGTCATAATACGTCCATAGGTAATGTGTATGAACTTTGCTATACCATGTATCTCAAACATAGTGTCCAGAAAATATATGGTGCAGACACGCTATTCCTACGTTGTTTGATTGGACGAAAGTAAATTTCAAAAGAGAAAATACCTCTAAAGGAAATAATGACATTATATAATACCTACTCGATAAAGGAATAAAAACAAGGAATCTGATATGTGATAATGTGCGTGAAAATGCACTCTTTTTCAATTTTTAAATTAAGTTCCAATATAACTGATAAGGGTTTTATTGACTAACCGAATGTTAGAAATCCATCAACGACAGAAAACGACAGAAATGATAGGAAATGATAGGAAAGGATAGTTTGACTCGTCATAAATGTAGTTCCGCAAATTATTGATTGTTTTCATTGCAAATCGATTATTGTTTGTACCTGTCATGATTATTTCACGGATGTAAAATCTTGGCCATATTTTAAAGTTGTATATATGCTTAAACAGGTGATGATTTTTGGTTCAGGTAGGACTCGTAAATAACTTATAATCAAAGCACTGCTAGTTATTTACCTATCACAAAAGTTAATTAATGTTTCCCCGAAATAGGTAGCACCTATACTCATGTTTCGGGTAAATAAATCGGCGGCTTAGCCGGCGTTTTTTCGCTTACATATGTAATGTGTTTGCTATACAATGTATTCAACAAATGTGTCAACAAAAGATTAATGGCACAGTCGCAATCAGGCTACGTTTTGATAGAATGAAAAGAAAATTTAAAAACCAAAAATATGTCTTGAGGAAACGATAAAATAGGATAATATCAACAATGAATCTAAAAGGTGATGATTATGCATGTAATTTCACTTGTTTTTTATTTTTAAAATGAGTCTAAATAAAACTGATAAGGGTTTTTCTAACATTGTCGTGTGACGTGTAATGTTGACGTTATTGTAATGCAAAGGATAAATAAATACACAAAAGGCAAACGGCAAAAATGGTAGGAAAGGATAGCCGGACTCGTAAATGATGTTCCGTAAATTCTGGAACTGTCTCATTGGAAATACTTTAAAAAGTTCAAATTGATTTATATTTGTATCTGATTTACTTATTTCATATATTTAATACATCTTCAATATTTGGAATATATGCTTCAACAGATGAGGATTTTTAACTGACAATATAATGTGAGTAAGGGTGCTACCTATTTCGACTTTTCACTGCGTGTATTATACATTGTAGTCAAAGAAACAAACAGTGTAGGCTGGTCTAAAACTCATATAAGTATACACAAATATGATGCATACAATTAAAAGTAGATATCTAATGTTTAACCAGAACCTTAACTTGGCAAGGTTCGCTTTTTGTTGGAAATTGTTCATCTTACATCTCCAATATATATATAGTTTTACATTTTCTGACTTTGCTCAGGCTATATCGGCGGTCAAGCGACAGATGTAAGTGAGCCAGCTGCTGAACAGTTAAGTAAACTGGGAATTGTCCAGATAAGTTACTCTTCCACGAACCCCAGTTTGAGCGACAAGACCAAATACCCTTACTTCATGAGAATTGTTACTCCGGACAACGTACAGGCTATAGCCATAATGGAAGTAGTACGAGGTATGGCTATATTTCAAAAACATGTACTTAATCAGAATTAATAATTGATTGTATACTTTGATATCTTTCCTTCTATTTGAAAAAAAGTACGCAAAATCAGGTGACATAACACGCTTTGATATTGCACTCAGATCTTTTTCACGTGCCGCTAAGGACGGAACTATTTCCAATCAGTAACGTTACAGAGCGCTCACATCCAAACGTTTTTGAGTTGAGAGACCAGCTAACAATGTTTTTAGATGACACGTAGTGAAACATCGAAAGACATACAACAATCTATATCCGTTAACGCAAGACACGAAGAAAATAAATGGAATTAACACAACGTCAACATTGGGTCGTATCGTGGATTTATTACATTGCCTTTCAGACCATTTAATAGTCATTACAAAAATTACTAAACACGATATCTGTAAGATCACTATCAATTTCGATTCTGAAATATCATCAGTGTCCAAATAAGACCATGTTATTTTTACTTTATTATTTTTCTAAAATATTTATTTTCCTCAAGATAGCCGTTTGATCAGATCATTTTTACCAATTATTTGTAAATTTCACCCTCAAAGCGGACTTCTGAAACACATACCAAAGCTGTATCTATTTCATATTCATTACTAAATTTAACATCTTAAACAGACGTCTGGCCATAGTATTACACATACATCATACGATGTGTAACATCTCTAACAGACGTCTGGCCATATTATTACACATACATTGTACAACGTGTTACATCTCTAACAGACGTTTTGCCATAGTATTACACTTACACTGTACAAAGTGTAACACCTTAAACAGACGTCTGGCCATAGTATTACACATACATCATACGCTGTGTAACATCTCTAACACACGTCTCGCCATAGTATTACACATACAATGTACACAGTGTAACATCTCAAACAGACGTCTGGCCATAGTATTACACATACATTGTACAACGTGTTACATCTCAAACAGACGTTTTGACATAGTATTACACTTACACTGTACAAAGTGTAACATCTTAAACAGACGTCTGGCCATAGTATTACATATACAGTGTACACAGTGTAACATCTCAAACAGACGTCTGGCCGTAGTATTACACATAAAGTGTACAAAGTGTTACATCTCAAACAGACGTTTTGACATAGTATTACACTTACACTTTACAAAGTGTAACATCTTAAACAGACGTCTGGCCATAGTATTACACATAAAGTGTACAAAGTGTTACATCTCAAACAGACGTTTTGACATAGTATTACACTTACACTGTACAAAGTGTAACATCTTAAACAGACGTTTTGCCATAGTATTACACATAAAGTGTACAAAGTGTTACATCTCAAACAGACGTTTTGACATAGTATTACACTTACACTGTACAAAGTGTAACATCTTAAACAGACGTCTGGCCATAGTATTACATATACAGTGTACACAGTGTAACATCTCAAACAGACGTCTGGCCGTAGTATTATATATACATTGTACACAGTGTAACATCTCAAACAGACGTCTCGCCAAAATAGAACACATACATCATACTCAGTGTAACATCTCAAATAGACGTCTGGCCATACATATAGCATTACACATGCATAATACAGTGTAACTTCTCAAATAAACGTCTGGCCATACTTATTACACATACATCATACGCAGTGTAACATGTCAAACAGACGTCTGGCCATAGTATAACACATTAATTATCTCAATTACTAGATTTTCTTTATTTTTTTATTTTACTTGTTCATTTAAGTAACCCTGTATGACGGCAACATTTCCCATACATCGTCACAGATTGTATATCAATGCTACTGTCACATACATCGAAATATACCTATTTTCATCAATTGTAGTTTACATTTTCCCTCCTACAGACGCTTTCGCACGCCTCTGCATCACCCGACCTTTGAAATCATTTTGTCAAAAGGAAGAATTGCACATAGTGTGAATATTTCGCCTTTTGCCACAATGTTTTCAACTTAATTCAATAATTGCTTTTTATTTATAGTTTTCGTGTGTATTAAAGCCGTCCGGTGCGGATTTGTAGTATGTAAAAAGGGGTTAATGTTTCAACTGGTTATTTACAGAGTTAGACGGAGAGTATATTCAACTAGTATATAGCGAAGGGAAGTACGGCGAAGGGGGCAGAGATTACGTCATTCAAGCAGCTGAAAAGAAGGGCATTTGCATCACACAGGTTATAGAAGTGCCGGAAAGTAGCGAGTACTTCGAATATTATGAACTCATGCGACGGAAACCCCACGCAAAAGTTGTTATCATTTTCCTGCGGTCACACGTGGTGGGTCCTTTTATGAAAGACATGGACAAGCTAATGGAACCGGGAGAATTTCAGTTTATTGGGTCTGAAGCCTGGGCTACCAATAAAGAGATGTTACAGTACGATATAAACAAGGGATCTGTGACAATGACCTTGCAGATAGAGAAAAACAATGACCTCGATGAATATATAAAACGTGAGTTTATCCATATTCCAAAACTCTTGATCAATGATGATTTATGAAAAAGTGAGTGTAAACCATGGAGGGATACTACAAATATTGATTACAAAATCATTAAACACAATCTTTTCTTCCACCCAACCGTGTCCGAACATTTCACTTAGTGTTACAAGTTTTGGTATACACATGTAACTTGCGAGGAAGGCGATTCGCCTGTTGAAATGGGCTCGCTGTGACCATGACCTCTGATCCCATTTAAAGTGAATAATTGTCAGCATTATATATCCTATGCAATCCCACATAGAGTTATCAAATTAGGTATGTGAATATGCATCTTGTGAAACGGGCGTGTCATAGATTGAATTTAAATTGATATAACCTTGACATTTGCCCTTTTCCAAACTAAAATTAAAAAAGCTTGTCTCGGTCATATTTCCTACACTTTTAAACAAATGATTACCCCTTTGGTATGGAGATGCCGCTTGGGAAGACATTGGCTCACTGTCCGGGTCATATCCCGTATGCAATAGCCCCTACAGACCCCCAGCTAGGGTTTGAAATAGCCTAGCTGTCGCCCTACAGTTGGTACAACCCCAACGTTGTGCCTGCACGTTTGCCGTGGGCTGCAACCCGTGTCACCTGATGACGGGGACCTGGTGGTTGAGTGGTTTCAGAGTTTGCACTACACGATAAGCTGTGATACATTTTTACCTTCAATTTCATCCCACATATATACACATTTACCTATATAACATACTACATTACATATAATGGTCATAACACATTATACATTCATTCAGTGGTCATCTTTGGTTCAAGGAATTTCGTTTACCGTCTCCTGTTTTTTGGAGGTCCATTTATGGATAGGGATGGATTCTTGTCGAGGCCAGATATCCTCGGCTATCGCACATTTAGTTACCAAATATTGTAATTAGTTGCATCTTCAGAAGAGGGTATGCTGTGCCCTATATCCAAGTTAATGTGACTCGACCTTTGAATCTATTTGTTCATAAGAATGATTTGTCGCGGCCATATTTCCTCCACTTAAACATACACATATCAAATGTGTCGCCCACATACATGCTAAGAAGGTGGTGATCAAATACCAACATAAACTCACTGTGACCATTCAATTATAGAAACTAAATTTGATATGTGCATACACCTTAGGTTTCTCATACTAAAATTAAGCAGGTATCATATCTATAGGAGCGTTGGCTTTTGCAGCGAAGATTTTGTTTGTTTTGTTTTTTAACGACAAGCTTTCTTTTTTTTTGATAAGATAAAACTATACAAATAATAATATTTAGAAATGATACATTTATTTTTTTCTAGGTCAAATACCAGTTTGGGGTGTTACGCATGCTTGGTTAAGCGAATACTTACAGAAAAGACAGGACTGCTACTTTCCTTGGAGTTTTAACAAAGAGTACAGTACCATGTGTTCAAATTCGACGCTACCTGTGACAGATTCCAATTTCGAGTCCGATTTCTGGTGTATCTTCGCTGCTAACACATTACTTTCGTTTTTAAAAGGTACGTCGCTTCTCTCGGACATAAACATCCCAAGTGAACATTTTGAACTACAATATTCCCCGTGTAATCGTCACTGTCACGTGCCAGATTCTGTCATTGAACAACTTATATGTTAACCGATTCGGTGGATCAAACAAGAGATGGTTACGTAGTGAAAAATAGTATATGATATAAGTTTTGAGAGGGCAGGAGTTTTACTGTGTTCCCAGTCTTTGCCACCAACCTAATATCACGTTATATACTCCTTTAAATACCGGTATGACTTAGGGTTGTCTGGCAAACACGATCGTATTAACAGTATTTATGTAGCATTGCGGCCCTCAAGGATCTAAACACAACATTTCACTCAGTATGGGGAAAATGATTATTATATAACACAGAAGCAATTGAAAACGGGAATTTATTATTAAATATATTATAACAATTATTATTATTATTATTATTATTATTATTATTATTATTATTATTATTACTTTTGAAGGATCTGCAATGTTTTACCAGCAGAGCTGTGGGACTGGGTCAGGGACACAACTTTGCTCTGACTATATAAACAATCCGAATGGACTGGTTCAAGAAATGAAGAAAGTACAAATGGACATACATGGATCTGGACCTATACCGGTAAGGGGTATATTAAGGATATATTTGTTAATGATTTAGGAAACATTTGGATCACGGAAGTTAGAACAATGCTCTACTAGCACTTCGAGTTTGACGTCACAATATATGTTATGCATATTTGTTGTTAGGAAACACAATGTTATGACCGTTTGGAACTGTATCAGCTTTTTTCTAATCCCCTTGTAGATATACAATGATCTTGGAGACGGCAGTATGGGTTACAAGCTATTCAACATTCGCCTAAAAGACGATTTTTCAAAAAGGGATTATGTAGAGGTACTTGTCATTTTCATTTCTCTCAATTGATAGTTTTCTGTTGTTTTGAATGTTGTTATTGTTTGAGTTTAAATGGGGTTTCATCTGTATTTCCGTAATATCACGTCGTTTCCTGCCTGCCTTCAGGTTTATTTGCCCAATGCAAAGCTGATTAACGCTTAAATCACCGTGAATTTCTATACAATTCAATTCAATATATGTTATTGCATAAAACAACAAACACTATGTTTATAGTAAATGAAGAAATTATAAAAAGTACAAACGGAGAAATGGATTTTTCAGAAGAATTTGCAATTATTTAACAATGTAAAGGTTCATGAAAAAAATGATCTAATCTAGAAATATCATGTGTAAATTTCGATAAAACTTTGATCGTAGAACGTTTATCAAAGCTCTATGTTTCATTGCAACGAATACGTATTTAGCTAAACTATTTATAATTTTCGTAGAATTGGAAGTCATTTTTAATGCAGTAAAATCTATCTCAACGTGAATGGAATTGGTTACCCTGATCCAGGCAAGCCAATCTTAGCGTAATTAATACATCTGCCAATACACAATATGCTCACCTAGCCATGATACATAGAGAATAATAGGTTGGTTCTGTGGATTGAGAAAGTTTATCTGGCAAGGCGGAGTAATGTATCGGGTGAACCGAAGGCAAAGCCGATAAATTACGGTGCCGAGCCAGATAAACTTTCTCAATCCATGGCACCAACCTATTATTCTATTTATCCTTAATTATGTTAAATTAAATATTTATTTATTTAAACAACTGAAATCGCTGTCAATTTATCGACGATATTTGCTGTTTTTATCGATTGAAGTTGGAATTTACAACGATGCTTGCTAGAAAAAATAGTCCCGGCTAGCAGGTGCCTGCCAGCTTATCACGTGACTAACTGACGTAGATCAAAAGAAATATACGGCAGCCTGTTATCGGGTCGAAATTGCTAGACGTGACAGGATAAATAATCAGTATTGAAACTACTATACAGATTGTTTTAAACCTTCCATGACTAATTGGCGAAAAATGCAGAGCCATATCAGAGTGTATGGATGCGCTTGTTGATCTGGATCTACATTGATAGCGAATACCCTCAGGTTTGTTTTCACAGACTCCCGCTCATATTTGAATAAGGTCCGTTTCCATTTTACCTAGGTTGGTAGTTACAGCGTGTCGACTGGCCTAACGTTTGATAAGGATATGGTTCGATTTCCTACCGATGACGTCATTAAGTCTACATGCCCGAACGAGAAAGCCTGTGAAGGGTGTAGAAAGGAAGTCCAGGCGCCGAAATCTCAAGGCGGGTATGTAGTTCGTTTTGTTTTGTTTTTCTTCTCATCATTATTAGGATATTCAACCTTTTTTTCCGGACAGAGATTCTATATTGGCAGTTCTTTGTACGCATATGCAGCTAACGACATTTGAAAATAGTATGTGAAATGTAAAAGAGAACGAGCGCCATTTTGGACATCAACATCGGTTTTTAGTGTGAATCGGCTTCAAAATAGGTTTAATGATGCATGCTTGTCAAGTAGCGCGTTTTCGTGGGTGTAGAAACAACGTTAGTAATAAACGTGGATGAGGGCATCTTACTATTACAGTGACCGTCACAATGATTCAAATAGCATAACAGATAGGCGAGTTAATTGCAAGAACGTGCAAATCAATTAAGTGTCGCCAATGAGTCGCAAATGAGTCGGCAGAAATTGGTTATGTGTTCAAAATAGTTGTAAATAGTCCACTAATTTTATCCTATTGAATGCAATGTGTCGACATAGGATTGCTGCGCCCCTATTGTGACAGGGGTTGAAACATGAGTGCATCACTCTGAGCCTGAATCAAGGGTGCAATCCTAAAAGTTGGTTTCTCTCCATTAAAGGTCAGCGATTTAACTTCGTTTATTACGTAATTTATTGATAATTTTCATTAACACAAATACAAATCCGACTCTTCAGCAAAATTGATTGTTTGGTGTTTTACGCATCTTTCAACAATTTTTCAGTTATATCACGGCATTTCCTGATTAGTTACAGTATTAATGGTCCATTTATTCATACACCAGTCTTAATGCAAAGTCTGAGCGCAAAGGAAGCCAACCATTACTACCCGAGGCGGATGCTCTACCACTACACCACCGAGGCGAAAAGATTATAATGCTCATCTCACATGCATACAATTAATACTATTCGGAGAAAAGAACGATATATATAATTTCATTTAACACACATGAACATCTCCGACTATTTCAGAGAAAAGAACGTCACTGCATATGTCCTTGGTGGACTTCTAGGACTTGCGTTGATAGTCATTGTAGTTCTGCTGGTGTACATCATCTATACATGTCGCAAACCAAAAGGTAAATGAGTTACGCCGCTAGAGAACCGACCTTCGAGGATTTCTTAATGATTGGCAATTACGATCATATTTCTTTCTTGTCCGGTTGTCTTCTCCCGATGCTTCAATGATGCTTGTGTAATCAGAAGGCGAACCTGGAATATTTTAATTAGACTACGCAGAGGCTTGGATCTTCGCTAGTCGGAGAGTCCCGTAGGTCGATCGTCGATTGATTTAGGCTGAGTATGCTTACATCAAGTGGATTATTGTCATCGAATTATCAGATATGTGTGTCGTTCCAGGACTTCATATTTGATTCAGCTTCAATCAGGTTAAACTCTATTGAAATAGAACCGATCAACCCATACACAGATGTCAACATGCCAATTGTGTGACATTTCTTTAACTCTTTTGTTTCATCGCCAATTGCAATATTGGGTTTCTTACAATCAAAACAGATTCAGATTAGTCAGCTCGTTAAGGCTCGGTCAAACATACGCGACAAACGGCCCGGTCATCGCATTGAATATGAATGAAAGACTGGAAAATACTATCAGTATGTTGTTATGCGCCAAACTTTTGCCAGGATGTAGAAGAAGCTAGCGAGATGACAACGAATGAAAGCGTGTTGCTAGCGCGCTGCGCATGCACATAGCGCATGCATAGCTTGTATAGAGCGCCCATGTTAAAAAATCCAACGAGTGCACGGTTTGTTGCAAGCGCGCGGAAAGAATATCTCGCGCATGCGCAGCAACATGCACCGCGCGCTCAACGCACAGTCAGCAAACGGCAGCGGTCACGTGACTGTGACATGACTTTGCCTATAATAAATGGCAGCTGCTCGTTTTGCTTGCTTTTATATCAAAGTAGTATAGCGACGAGTACATACACGAGCTTTTAAAGATGCCACCCAAGAGAAAGAACCCGACGTTCCCGAACCCCAGTAAGAAGACTGTATGTAGCAAAAAGGAATACAACACAATAGTTCATTTACTTACTGTATATGATTCAGTATCATTATATAGCCATGCGTACTGCGGGGTTGGGGGAAGGGGGGGGGGGGGGGGGGGGGGGGGGGTGTTGGGGGGGGGGGGGGGGGGGGGGCGAAGGTTTTTTGTTATCATCCTGTCTTGCCATGGAACTGAACCGGCTTCGGAGTTGACCCAGTACTTGATGAGATTTCTCTGTGTTTTGCCATCCTTGCTGGAGGTGTTGCTGTCTGTGCCTAGCTCGACATCCTGCGTGTTAAGGTCAGTTCTCCACGCTCCTGGGACGTAGTCGTGATCCATGTTCTAGGCACCATCCAGCTACTGGTTCTGCATTTATGGATACCGGATCCTCATCAGGTTGTGGAGGATCATGCATGCTGAGACAATGAGCTTCATCGTCTCGGGCTGCTGCTGCTCGGAAAAGCTGGTAGTTCAAGATGCGCGCCGGCTGCGTCATTACCTGTAGGCTGTACTGCTCTATCATGTTTAGGGCACCGTCGCCGACTAAAAAGTAGGGCACATCCTGGTTGTCGGTGGGGAGAGGATCGGGATCAGGGAAGCCTAGACTACATCTTCAACAGAGTAGAACCCTTTATAGTTGTAGTATTGGGAACCACTGTTGTGAGGACACTTGCAGATGACGTGCTAGCCATCAAGCTCATCACAGTAATGGGGGAAGTTCCACCTCTCCACGAGGTGTTCCTTGTATTCATCGATGATTGCCTGGCACACTTCTGGGATGAACATGGATATAGTGTTGTGAGACACCCTCAGGGTCCAGGGCCTCTCTGTTTGTTGTATTCTGCTCGGTGAACTGCCAAGTCGATCAGATCATACTGGTGTTGGAGAAGAGCTACATCCATCATCTCTCGTCGGAGGTCAACGAAGAACTGTAGAAGATCTAGAAATGGGATCTATATATACACTTTATCAAAACGCTGACAATACGCAGGGATACGCTTACCTTACGCCAATCATACGCTAGTTGTACGTTATGTATACGCTACTTAATCGTCAGGCATACGCCAAGATGTATATATACGTTGCAGATACGTCAGACATACGTAAGAAGTACGTTACTCATGCGCCATCACTACTCTAGCTATACGGTACGCCTTCATGCCAGCGTATGTCAGCGTATGACCATGGTTATCGACCTATAAGTAATGTACCTCTAGCGTAACTCGAGCGTTTTCAGCGTGTGCATTGCGTCTGCTTTGTATATAAACAAAACGTCCGAATACGCACACAAATTTGAGGCATGCTTAAATAAAATTGCCTCGCCGTATGCCAGCGTATGTCACCGTATGCGACCGTGCTTGATACGTATACAACCTAAGCCTAACGTATCCGTAGCGTATGTCAGCGCATGAGTGATTTCTTTCATACGCTGGCATACGCTAGTACGATACGCAATAGTGTCACTTGGCCAGAGGAGAAATGATGAGAAGGTTTACAAACCCCTTGGCTACATGTTGCGTACACGCTAGGAACACGCTAGGAACACGCTAGAAGAACGCTGGTCGCGCTAGAGACTCGTTCAGCACGCCCATATTCGTTGCATGATTGCTGGATATTCGTTAGAAGCACGCTAGGTGTGAGCTATGTGTTCATTAGACACACGAAATACAACGAATACCCGGCGTGTGCTCCGCGTGTGTATGACGTTCGTCAAGCATTTCTGCGCGTGTCTTGCGTCCTTCTTATGTGTACATTCATGCGTCCAGCTCCGAACACATGTTTGTGCATTCACAACAATTCCGACGCACACATCGAAGGACAAAGAATGCATAGCGTTGGTCCAGCGCACTCAAAGAATGAGAAACGACTGCTGACGCACACGTAGCGAACGACAATGCACCGGCTGAAATTGCTTATTGTTCAGTGCGCGGGCCGTGCGTCGTGTATGTGTAACTGACACTTAGCGAGCTGTCTCTTATGAAATCAACATTGATTGCACATTATTCGAAACATCTTAAACAATACACAATTGATTGCCCGCATTTTAATTATCACAATGTTCAAAAACTTTTATTACATGAAAAATGGAGTCGCCCTTACTTGAACATGGACGAGTCTTCATAATGATATATGTTTTGCCACACGAAACACTGACCTTCAGAGGTTTAGAAATTGTTCGCAAATCCCGAAGGTAAGTGTTCCGTATGATTTGACTAACTAATTTTTGAAACTTTACTTGCATCTATTTCAGCGCCGAGTTCCCAATCCGATGACTTCAAGTTTCATGTTATAAGTGTTTTGAAATATGTTGTTAACTTAATTGCAAACCATGCAGATTTCAGGTAAAACAGGTCGTTACGAGCTGTCTCACCTTCATCTGTATTGTTTGCAAAAACCTCAATATTGCCAGTGGCGCTGAATGAGTTATAGTTTACGGTCCTTTCAGTCGACAATGTTTTTTTTAAGGAAAAGTCTTAAAAATATCAGGCAATATAAAAGAATAGAATTATTAGCGGCGATATGTCTCTCAATTTGTTTTCCGTTTTTACTTACAGATGACACGTATTTAACACCGACAGCAGAAGGGTTTGAAAGAGAATCCGCCGATGGTATGCACTACATGTACCCCCAAGAACAGTATTCGACGTTCAGTCTTTGAAATGTTCAGGGTTGAAACATAGTTAACGCTTCCTCACATACAAACTAATTGCAGGCGACAACTTCGATAACATCCTGATAAACATATAGGATTTAAATATCCTACATGTGTACATAATGCAACACACACATTACAAACATGAAATAACAATTTCAGATGTTAACATTTTAATACTCAATTTAGCGTAGATTATATAATTTTATGTCATGGATAACATGTGTTTATCTCAGTTTAAAATAATTCATATGGACATAAGCAACTGGTCGATCTCGTTTTTCATCAACTGGGATAGTACATACATTGAAAAACATTTAAAAATCGATTTTGAGGGGTTATTAATATCAGTATGCGATATTCGTCTCAAATAATGCAAGGGCCTTTCTGTAAATAAATATACATATGTTTATGTCAGCACCATTAAAATCGTAGGAAATATGTTGCGAAATCGGGGTTTAATTTCAATGAAATATGCCTAGAATATTAAATGATCTAAGAATAAAAAAGGAATCCGATCTTTTAATATGTACGTGTTTCTATCTATTTACTATAATAGAACATGTTAGTGAACTAAGATTGGCATCGCCCCATTGTTGCTTTACATGCAAACACGATTGTAAATTCTCCAATGCATTGTTCTTACGGTCCGACATTATAGTTATACACAAATATCAATGTCTTTGCCACAATGTGCACATATTTCCCCCCTTTTTAAAAATACAAATCAAAATATGTTTTTTTTTTAAATCACAATTCGCTAGGGTTTACTCTTCTTATCTTTCACCTTGTAACAATTGTCTATACGTTGGACACCGTTTGTATGGGTATAGTGAATACATATCAGGGCACAGGGATGCATAGGAAGGAGGTTTAAGAAGAATAGAATATATGGAATCCACTTTATTTTCTATTGCATTCACTTGGTCTGTCTTGTTCTTGTTGACATTCCTCCTTACTTTTAGACATATCCCTTCTAGGAATCGGCATTGGTGCCCCTTTTGGTCGTTTTTGTACGCCAGGTGTCAATGGTGACTTAATCCAACTTTGGAATTTCACAACCAGATCTTTTCTGCCAACATCATCGAGTCATTTTATGTGGAACTCAACTGAAGAAAAGTTCAAGTATTGAGCAAATGCTACAATTAGGGCATCATGAAAAAGAACTATTAGTCATTATTTGTATTTTTCGAAACGAAAAAAATACTTTAAATGTTTGAATTTTCAAAGTTGGTGATATTCGACCCTGTGTCAATTATACTTAAAAGCCTATAACATACAAGCGAAACGTATTATGTTGCTACCAATATGTACTGTAACATCTTACGGTTGTAGTACCAAATGAACGCAGGGCTGATCATGAAAATGATGATATTACTGGGCCTATTATTAATATAATACATTCTATTTGTCGTGGCTTAAGTATTGTAATAAATATTCATCCGCCATTCATACTCTTCATTCCACGTGTAATTTAAATAAACAAATAATTTAATCTGTATATGTGTTACCCTTATTACCCTTTACAGATTTTAGGTATATAATAAACGGAAAATTACGTTGCAGGAACGATACATGGGCCCGGATAGTACAACTCGTAGGGGGAACCTATATATTACTCAACCTTCGGTTTGTCGTACAATACGAACCCATTCTTCGCTCCTGCAACGTTATATCCCCCATGAAGTACACATAGACGGGCGTCTTCACTGAACGCACATTCATTAAGACCATAACTCGTTTAAAGCGGCTCTTTTCTATGTATCACTTTAATATATGAATACATATGTATACTCAGGGAATATTATAACCCCTAAACATTTTAGGTATTATTTTTAATGTCTGATTCACTAAGGAATTACACATTATGAACTGATTTGTTGACAAGATATTTAGACAAATTCTCTAAAATTTAATCCGTCACACTCTGGATTCTGTTCTTATTTGTTTGAACTTTTTTCAACAGTAAACTGTACATACACTTATTAGAATATATATTGATTCAACTGAAAACTGAACAACGACCAGCTTATAGTCATTGGGTTGTATAATGCAACACAGTGATAACTATTGAATAATAAAGCTAATGTTATCTAATAAACAAGACCACATTCCATAACAACAGGAGCAAGATTGAACTTGAAATTGATCATAGGCAAAATGTGAACTGTATGAAGAAAACAAGAAAGTGTAAACACCAAACGCGGAATACAGCATAACTATCAGTTACATACTAGAAGTTTCTTCCTGCCTAAAGAAGTATCCCAATCAATACCACATGCTTAAAATGTATGAAAAACAAAAAATGCGGAGATGTAAAGAAACTTATCAGAAAACGCCAGCATGCAGTTTAGCATCCGATATACGTGACTATTGAAGAACAATTATATCAACTAACCATTGTGGGAAAACAAGATGGTAAAGGAAAAATGATCATACTCGACTACCTGCAATAACTTCTAGAGAAACCGTAAAGTTCATGACAATGAAATGTAATTAAAAAGATCATATAAATGATGAATTCGTCCGAGGTCAAACACAAACGAGAGCACCATGGGCTGACCCATCTATAAAGTTTTCGTCACAGTCAACACAGGAAAGTACTGCTTAGCAGTTCCATCTATAAAGTGTTCCATCACAGTCGCCACTGGAAATAACTATAGAACAGTCCCAGCTAGTCCATGTTCCCTGACAGTAGCCACAGGAAAGAACTGTATAACAGTCCCGTCTAATAGTCAGTGTTCCCTCAGAGTAGCAAAGGAAAGAACTGTATAACAGTCCCATCTAATAGTCAGTGTTCCCTCACAGTCGCCACAGGAAAGTACTGTAGAATAGTCCCATCTAATTGTCAGTGTTCCCTCACAGTAGCCACAGGAAAGTACTGCAGAATAGTCCCATCTAATAGTCAGTGTTCCCTCACAGTTGCCACAGGAATGTACTGTAGAACAGTCCCATCTAGTCAGTGTTCCGTCACCGTCGCCACGGGGAAGTTCTATAGATCAGTCCCTTCTAGTCAGTGTTCCGTAACAGTCGCCAAAATAAAGTACTATAGTACAGTCCCAGTTATTCAGTGTTCCGTCACAGTCGCCACAGGAAAGTACTATTGAACAGTCCCAGCTGATCAGTATGACATGAGCATAAACTATAAATAGTGAGTTAAAAATAATAACTTATGAAAAATAAGTTATAAATAATAAGTAATAGTTTATAACAAACAAGTAATACGCAACAAATGTCCCTTCAGGGCTTCGTGTTCAATAGTACTTTCCTGTGGCGACTGTGACGTAACTCTGAATAGCTGGGACTGTACTATAGTACTCTATTGTGGCGACTGTTACGGAACACTGACTAGATGGAACTGATCTATAGAACTTTCCTGTGGCGACTGTGACGGAACACTTTATAGATGAGACTATTCTACAGTACTTTCCTGTGGCTATTGTAAAGAAACACTGACTAGATGGGACTGTTCTACAGTACTTTCCTGTGGCGACTGTGACGGAACACTTTATAGATGGGACTGTTCTACAGTACTTTCCTGTGGCTATTGTAAAGAAACACTGAATAGATGGGACTGATATGCAGTACTTTTCTGTGGCGACTGTAATGGAACACTTATATATGGGGCTGTTCTACAATACTTCCCTGTAGAGACTGTGTCGGAACACTTCATAGATGGAACTGTTCTACAGTGCTTTCATGTGGCTACTGTGAGGGAACACTTGACTATTAAATAGCACTGTTAAACAGTACTTTCCTGTGGCTACTGTCAGGGAACACTGCAATATTTTTAAAAGTTGCCTGCTGCTGCTGATAGGTCAATATGTGTCAGTGGGGAAGGATTAAACTTCATTAAAAGTTATCACTAGCTCATAGTTGTGAAGAATGTACAAACAAAGAGGAATTTACCATTAATTACTTTCTTTGAGGTCAATCTTGATTGTAAATGAAATGTATTAGCTGCCCTTCGAGACTCTATAGTTTTAACCAGGTAACATACCTGGTCTAACCAGGAGTTCTGGGTTCAAATGTCAGTGTGGACAAAATGGCGCTGTATTTAAATGCATGAAATTTAAGTCAGTTACTGTAATTTGTATTTCTGTTATCTTCAGGTTATGTCTTTTTCTTTTTAAACTGTGATTTACAACCTTTCAAAATTGTTTGCAAATTCCTCATCAAACAACTTTGGCTATATCTCAACTGCTGTATCAGTTTCGTTTATAAACAGTTTACGTTCTTTTCTTAGATAGGTAGCACCTATAAATATATTAAATTTATATTTTTATTATTGAATATTTATTATTTACATATATGGCTTGAACACAGTAGTTCATCGCAAAGTTTAAACGGGGTATTTTTATTACCAAATGACAAACCGAGCAAATTGTCCCCCCAAGTGATTCACACAATGATAAACGCTTGGTGTAATGATAAGTGCATCAATATACGAGGTATTTTTACTATCAAATGACAATGACATAATGATGTCTCCTTTTTGCCACAATATTTTCAACTCTTTTCAATACATGTACTTATACTTTCGTTTACAGAAGTTTTACATGTTTTTCCCTATATGTTTTCAAAGTCGTCTTCACAAGAATTGTTGTATGTGGGAAAGGGTTTATGATACCTGTTTTGATCTATTGCAATCTCATAAAAAACAGACCTAAAGTTCGCTCGATCGTATAAATATCTGATGACTGCTCCGTACAGGTCGTCTCAGATAGACCTTTGCGTCAGCCAATCAAATTATCGCTTATAAAATCGTTCGGTAGAAAACAGGTACGATAACCCACATAAATAAACGAGATATATAAGCGTTTTTTGTCGAGTGTTTTGAGTGCATAGAATCGAGCATTGGTTGCATCGTGCAATTTCATTTTACTAAAGCCGAGCAAGTCCTTATGAGTATTCAAGTATATAGGGTTAATTCGAGATGACCTTTTATGCGATGTCGTCGGCGCTGATAAAAGTTAAAACCTTCCGAGAATTATTGGCATAGTAGAACGCAGTTGATCCAAATCTAGCTGGTTTCCCTTTATCATCTCTCGGATTAATTGGAGTTTAACAACGTTTTCAATGGTATTTCAGTTATATCACGGCGGCCAGTTCGCCTTACATGTGCTTCCCAGGCATCCTCGTGCATGTAGTGTTTATTTATTACAGCATAACCCCTATTGAAAGGGCCAGCCATCGGTGACTTAAGAGACACCTTAGCACGTTTACTACTTGAGTGCAATATCTTTGCAAGGCACCAGACAGGCAAACATTTGGTACTATTATTTAACTAATTTTAGGCTGACCAACCGGCTATATCAGATTGGACCCCACTGTTGCCACTGTGCGTTTGGCGATGTATGGGTCTATCGCATTTGCGTACAATCAAGACTCTCACAAGAGTCGTCACTGCCGATCTGTATGTTGGGATAATTCGAATATATCGTTTAATTCAAACCATTCGAACCATTTCCATGAACGGATATGTTTATCAAAACAGTGTAGGCGCTGCGCTCGTTGTTTTCTTGATATATTGTTATCAATGGCTCGATTTTCACAAAGATCACTTATGTTCTAATTCAATGCTTTCAAACGAACGTAAATCATTTATATACTTGCATAAAACACGTATAGTCAAATAACAACACAATATACATTTTAGGCTAGAGGAACTAAGTCCAACCGTTTATTTCCGCAATTCTACAGGCTAACTAGCAACAAAAACACCACTCTTTTCATAAAAAAAAAACCCCTTATATTCTAAATCCCAATATATATGCATTTATTTCACAAATCTGAACAGGAAGTATATGAATGTTGCCGTAAAAGAAAAAAAGGAAATCTGAAAGTGCAAGCGGGCCACCTAACCATAATCTATCGTAATTGTTCTTAAATAGGGGGGAGGTGGGAAGATCAGAGGCTCTTACCAGTTTAGACGTCTTGTCGACCTCCGACATCAATCTTCCCGATTCAAGCAACATTGAACTCTTAAAAACCGTTATGTTATAATAAATACGTAATTCAAACAAATTGTATTTTCATAAGTATCTAGGAAATATCTGGAATTCGTGATTGAATTCGCTATGTACTATAAATGTTCTAATGACTTATATAACTTAAACTGAATGAGGATAATGGTCATCGAATATAATATAAGTTTAAAATGGAATCAAATCTCGACCCCTAACATCGCTTTCTGTTGAACTAACTGTAGGTCAGAACTCGAGGTTCGCAATCGTAATTTAAATCTCTAAGATATCTTAATTTGGAAATTTGGCAAACGGGTACGTTCGGTTGCACGTTTACTCCTCGAATTACCGTCAACCGCGTGAACAATACACACAACTTGCTTCGCACGAGCTAACTTATCCCGCCAAAATACAATACAATGAACATATCAAAGTATCCTTATATTGTCATTCCTCACTTTACATACGTGTATATACTACCATCGGTAAATACATTTATGTTCTAATTCAATGCTTTCATACAAACATTAATCATTTACATACTTTCATAAAACACATATAGTCATAATATATCTATAGGTGCTACCTATTTACGAAAAAAACGCAAAAAAATTATAAACAAAAATTAAAGAGCATACTTTGGCCATAAAACAGGATTTATAAGTAATTGACTAGACAATAATAATGTTAATGTCATGTTTCTTGCATTATCAAAACATATTTGGAATTCGTATTGCTGTTGTCTATTATTTGAACAGAAAATAATAAAGTAAAGACTTTCAGAAAATCAAGGAATACATTTATAATGAACGAGGTTTAAACATGAGGGCCAAGATGATCCTTAATCGATCACCTGCATTATGGTAAAGAAGCAAATAGATCAGCCCTTTTCTGATGCCACCTGGCGACTGCCTTTTTCAACAAATTATGTAAGGGGTCAGATTTCTGCTATAAACCCTTTCCCTATTAGAGACGGTTTCTGAGGCCTATGCAACAGACCATTTAGGAAAAGATTGTCGCCACAAGAAGAATTGCTCCTTATGAGAAAGTTATCCTTTTGCCACAATGTTTGATAAATAATTATACTTTGAATGAGTGAGTCAATAGCTCATGTATAGGAATTTGGGGTCTTTCATGTTGATACCACTTTTTTGCGGGAAACGACGTCGCTCCATTGACGTTACGCCAATATGAAGTGTAACGGAAATGACGTCACGTCCTTCTTTGGCTACGATACAGTCAAAATTTAGTTTCGGGCGTAGAAGGCTGATGCTGTCGTTTTTTTTTTTGAGGACCGGGAAAACATATTTCTTACAGATTTCCATATTTTTTTTAACTTTTCGTACAAATGTTGATTCCCACATAACACAGCACTTTAATGATCTTAAATATCGATTTAGAAAAAAATGATTAAAAAGACGACAATAATTTTCAATCTGTGTTTTTCTGCTCATTTTATACATACCCAAAATTAACAATTTTAAAAAAAATGATAAAAAAGCCGACAATCATTTTCAATCTGTGTTTTACGTCTGCTTTTTATACATATCCAAAATGGCGGCCCCATGGATTTTTCCATTTTCATTTCAGAAAGCTTCATGGGTTATTGAAAAAAATCAAAAAAAAATCTCACACCTGTTACCTATAAGCGAAAAAGCCCATTTATGTTTTTTTTTTCGTATAACAACACAATAAACATGTTAAGCTAGAGAAAATAAGTTCAAGGTTGAAGTATGAAGTTGCAAAGCATGGGAGGCAATCCAGATAGAAATTTGATTACATATTGACAAGAGTTAATTCCCTTTTATAGGAAAACTGAAGAAATAAGCAATAAACATCAGTGTCTTGTCTAACATCCTCTCACCACTTGATCCCTTTCGTGAAATGACTGAAATACGTCTTTCTAGGGTTTTGAGATCTGCTACCCAAAACGATTCTAAGTAGTTATTTGGCTAATCTTTTACAAATGATCATTACCGTCATGACATTCCCCGATTTCTTTCCAAATGCCATATCTAAATGTTTCTGATATTTCTTTAAAGAAACTCGTTCAAAACTCTTCATAAATACACCATCTCATATTTAACTCCTTAACAAATAACGACTCCCTTTTCATGTTTTTCACTACTATGGCCTGCTCTATAGACTTTGACTATAGCACTGACATACTTATTAATATGTTAATAGGCAAAGCCTAGGTCGTGTGAAAGCAAGAACAATTAATTAAGCACTGTCAGTCCCACAACAAGAAACAAATTAATAGGCAAATTGTAGAAAGTTACCAAACAGAATTTGAAAAACATATTGAAACAAGATGTGTTTGTGAAACACTGATGCCCCCCAATGGCAACATCTAGGTCAAAGGTCAAGGTCGCCAGGTCAAAAATGTTGGTACTGACAGAAAGGTCATGTCACAAGGAATACACATGTGAAATATGGTAGCCGTACCTGTTATGGTTCAAAAGTAGTGCTGAAGGTTAAAGTTTTTTCGAGAATGGCAACATCTAGGTCAAAGGTCAAGGTCGCAAGGTGAAAAATGTTGGTACTGACAGAAAGGTCATGTCACAAGGTATACACATGTGAAATATGGTAGCCTTACCTGTTATGGTTCAAAAGTAGTGGGGAAGGTTAAAAACAAAATTGAGAATGGCAACATCTAGGTCAAAGGTCAAGGTGTAAGGTCAAAAATGTTGGTACTGACAGAAAGGTCATGTCACAAGGAATACACATATGAAATATGGTAGCCGTATCTGTTATGGTTCAAAAGTAATGGCCAAGGTTAAAGTTTTTTTCGAGAATGGCAACATCTAGGTCAAAGGTCAAGGTCGCAAGGTCAAAAATGTTGGTACTGACAGAAAGGTCATGTCACAAGGAATACACATGTGAAATATGGTAGCCGTACCTGTTATGGTTCAAAAGAAATGGCCAAGGTTAAAGTTTTTTTCGAGAATGGCAACATCTAGGTCAAAGGTGGTCAAGGTCGCAAGGTCAAAAATGTTGGTACTGACAGAAAGGTCATGTCACAAGGAATACACATGTGAAATATGGTAGCCGTACCTGTTATGGTTCAAAAGTAATGGCCAAGGTTAAAGTTTTTTTCGAGAATGGCAACATCTAGGTCAAAGGTCAAGGTCGCAAGGTCAAAAATGTTGCTACTGACAGAAAGGTCATGTCACAAGGAATACACATGTGAAATATGGTAGCCGTACCTGTTATGGTTCGAAAGTAATGGCCAAGGTTAAAGTTTTTTTCGAGAATGGCAACATCTAGGTCAAAGGTCAAGGTCGCAAGGTCAAACATTTTGGTAAGGACAGAAAGGTAATGTCACAAGGAATACACATGTGAAATATGGTAGCCGTACCTGTTATGGTTCAAAAGTAGTGGTCAAGGTTAAAGTATTTTTGTGTGCAGACAGACAGACAGACAGACGTGCAGACCAACGTGCAGACAGACAGACAGACAGGCCAAAAACTATATGCCCCCCGAATCGGAGATTCCGGGGGGGCATAAAAACCCAAACTTATCATGCATTTAAGTTTAATTAATTTGTACATATCTGTTTTATTTTTTATTAGGTTAGAATTGTAACGGACTGTAAGATTTCCAAGGATGTTGATGGAAAACAACACTAGAAGACATTGAAGAATGTTCTGATTTATTTTTACAAATGCTAGTTATTTGTAAACTGGTAATACATATAATTGGTACCATGGTTGATTGAATGACTTGAGCTTAACATTACTTTCGATGGTACTTCAGTTCACCTTACATTTTCCCCTGGCTTTCTAGAATACTAAAATACTCCACACAACAATCTTCTAAGGCACATAAGATGAAAACACTATGCATACAGACTGAGAAAACTGTAATTGTTGACAAATATTTTCAAAAGTCCCATTTATAATGATGTATGTTGGAAAGGGTAAAGTTTAGCCCCTTGCCTGATGTAAATTACTTGATTTCTGTGACTAATCTGAATATATTGTCAGAATGGTGTAATTGATCCAAAATGAACATATCCAAAATGAACAATATATGTTCCTATTCAACAACATTTCCCTTTGAACCCCTATCTCCTTTTCTGGTTTTTAATTTGTAAAACATGAAACAGCATCAGGTTATTTGTTAATAAGTTCCAGACTTAGTGTCTGAACAACTGATTATGTATGTATACATGTATATGAAATATGTCGTTTGAAAAAAAAGTGGATAGTGAAAGATCTTATCAGACCTTGAACATGTACAGATTCTCAGAGTTATCAATGATGATAACGTTTCCTTTTTAATTGTTATTGCGCAATTATAAAAGCTTTTGAAAAGGGTACAGGGAGTAAACTATTTTCACTAGAAGCCAGGATAAAAATGTAATAAGTGTTTAAGTAAGACTACTCCCCACAACATAATTGTTTCATGTATAAATGTTAAGTTTAGTTGCTTCTTTCAAATCATGTACCTGCTGAGATTTGAACTCAGAACTCTTGTTAGACCAGGTGTTCTACCATTAAACTACAGTATAGGTTTTTACTTTGAGCAGCAGTTCGTGAATATATGTGTAATTTTATTACCAGTAAAGTATAAGATTTTTTTTTGTTACAATGAATGTAATACTAGTTTAAATTTTACCATTTCTATTGTATAGATTATACAATTTCACACAGAAAAATGGATTTCACAATAAATTACATAGAAAACAGAAAAGATATACATTTCGGTGGTATTTCAGTTATATCAGAGGACAGAACACTTATGTGAGGTCACTGGGTGACTTATAACTGACATTAATTATGATTTATAATATAGCCTTTTCTGTTGAAAAACAGTTCTATGACATCATTGGTTGTTGTGCTCCCAAGTATGAAATAGTGCTGTCAATAGATGTTGAATCTTTTGTAAATGTGGTTTGAATACATACATGCAGAGTATTTAAAATAACCTAGTGGAAATAATGTTGAAATTCTTAGTAACAAGTTTGTCCAATCTGATCAATAAACACATTTTGGATAAAAAAAAAATGAAATTCAGCCTGTTGAAAGAAAAGTAATGTGTTTTACTGATAGCCCACATATGACATCATTTCTTTAAAACAATCATGACTCATTTGAGTTTGATCAATAAACATATTTTGGTTAAAAAAAAGATGAATCTACTAGAAATACAGCCTGTTGAAAGAAAAGTAATGTGTTTTATTGATAGCCCACATATGACATCATTCCTTTAAAACAATGGTCTCATTTGAGTTTGATCAATAAACAAATTTTGGATAAAAAAAGGTGAAACTACTAGAAATTCAGCCTGTTGAATGAAAAGTTATGTGTTTTACTGATAGTCCACATATGACATCATTTCTTTAAAACAATCGACTCATTTGGAGGCATGAAATGGTTTTCCTCTCTTTCAGGTTGGAGGATATATGGCTTAAGACATTTACTATGTATACCCCAAAACCAGGGTGAACTGATTCTGGTCATACTTTCATGATTTGACAAATGCTAGGTCATAGACATAAACTGTTAAACTGTACAATATAAAAAAAAAAAAAGAATATTGAAGGCAAATAATTTGAAATTGACTGAAGTTTTGTTTGCATGCTTACTACATTTACTTCAATATATTAATACACGTCTTAAAGCAAATACGACTGTCTTATTAATAAACGTCTTAAAGCAAATACAACTAGACAGTCGAAGATATGATAGTTTAGCTATTTTCTTGAGTGGGTCAACATTTGACAAGACAAATTCGGCTTCAAATGACAGATACAGACAAAACAATACACACTATGTGACGTGACGCGATGTGACGTAAGCATCGTGGAACAGATACAGACAAAAACAATACACACGATGTGACGTCACGCGATTTGACGAAAGCATCGTGGAACGATTCTCAACAGATACTAACAAATCATTTAGAAACGAAGTTATATTTTTAAGCAAATTATTGATATAATAAATATCCTACCTTGAAATGAAGCTATGTCGATACAGAAACAGAATTGTTCGTCCTTTTCAGTTTAAATAATATCCGAGGCCAGTGTAACGAACGATAACTTCCGTTGAAATATTTACAATCATTTTCAAGTGTTGATTGCTTCTCTATATTGCCAAGATATAAGATCCATGAAATAACTATGACAGGTACAAAAGAATAGTCGACTTACCCTTCATAAAGTCCTTGCAGTGAATGAAATCCATTTGTGACGAGTCAAACTATCTTTTCCTACCATGCCTGTCGCTTTCCTTTTGTTAATTATTTATTACTTGCCTTACAATTACGTTACTTTCGTTGCAATGACGTCATATTTGGATGTGTTTACTTCGGGTTGAGAAAATATCATTTTAAAAATAGAAAACGAGTGCAATTACACGCAAATCATCACGTGTCAGATTCCTTGTTTTCTTTCCTTTATCAAGAAGGAATTTAATTTAATTTTTCTCTCTAGTTCTTAGTATTTTTTTATTTGTCAAAACATACGAATATCGTGAATGCGGGTTTTAACGGTTACGAAATTAATAGGTTACGGTAACTTGTCCGTCCAGTAAGACCGGAAGCAAAATGGCCGAAAAAATGTGCTATGGTGTTGAGATTTGATATGTGAAAAACAGTAGGATTGTACTGAATTCTCGTTGTTTTGATCTCGTATGACGTGTTCGTACGGGTAACCTATAGGCGTGCTTCGCTCGAGCCTTCGGCTCGAGCTTTCACACGTACTATGGCCTGCTCTATAGACTTTGGAATCAAGTTATACTCTCAAATAAGTTAGTTGGGCAACTGTTGCCCGAACCATTCCGGCTCAATCTTTCACATATAACATTCAAATACAATAACAGAACTTAATCAGCACTCACTTCAAAACAATCAACAAGTAAAATACCTCAGCCGTCTTGTGATACCCTTTGTCTTGACAATGACAATGACAAATAGTTTATTGATTTAAGGCCATCGACCCATAACAACATGTATAACAAATAATACAACATCCGTCATTTAACATCATATCAAAGCATTTCTTTACAAATCGTGATTGTGGCATCCTTATTACTTTTAACCAATAGTTTATACAACGTTTTCGTGATGTTATATACATAGGGTAACGAGCACAATCTCCTAAAATGGCAAAATTTGATGCTTTCTGCTTAGCGCACATAAAGCGCTTACATGCATAGCATTGTGCTCGCTCTAGTTATCCATAGTTGTCTGTACCCCAAATCTCGGAGCCGTACAGCAATAAAGGTGTGATTTTGACATCAAAAATTTTGAAAAATACAGTTTTCGATAATTGACCAGAGTCATATAAGGACTTTAATATTGAGTTTAAAACACGTTTACCTTTCATACACTGTTCATGTACCATAGCATTCATAGACACTTGTCTAGTAAACAGAATACCAAGATAGCAAAACTTATTGACTACCTCTAGTTTACTATTCCTATAATGCCATGTCTCATTTTTAGCTAATAAACCACCCTTTTTAAATACGACTATTTTTGTTTTACGTTCATTTACTTTAAGTTTATATTCATGACAAAAGTCTGACAGTACGTTCAACTGCCTTTGAAGTTCTATAATTGTGTCTGCTATTAAGGCAAGATCATCTGCAAACATTAACAGAAATAATTGAACAATATCAGGATGAAGCTGAATGCCTTTTATATTACTCTCTCTAAGCTTTTTTTTCAAGTTCATCAATGAAAAATGTGAACAGGATCGGACTCGTGTCTTACTCTAAATCAAAGCCTACCATTTTATTTTATTTTCTTATGTTCTGGCACCTGTGGCCCGAGCCATACAGACTCAATTTTTGTTTTAGGGCACTTGTGGGCCGAGCTCTTCCAGCTACAACATCTAAAGAAATAATAATACAACAATAACATTTACACATTCACAAACAATCCACTGTGGTCCGAGCCCTTCCGGCTTCATCTAAAAAATAATACAGTAAAAAAACATTTAACTAACATAATGTTATATGAATATGGACGCTTCCAAATTGACAGCTGAAATAGAACCTTTGAACATATTTGATCCAAAAAAGCATCCCTATCGAACATAACCGAATGGAAGTACTTTGAAAACATAGCAAACGATTTTGTTATTTGGCTTCAAGGAAAATCCCATAAATGTTTGACTTTTGACGGATATATCTATATGATGATAGCCAGACGAAAGATCAAATTTAAACATGAATGCACCCTTCTCAACGTAGTCGAAGGCTTATTTAATATCTTCAAATCGCATCTTTTCTTTCAATATGTATTTATTTACAAGTCTCGGGTTTGGAATTAATCTTTTCTTTACGAATCTAGTTATAGATACATGTACTGTTAAAGGATTAACTACTAAAGATGAAACGGCACCTCTAAAACGCGCTCGGAATTAACCAAATAGGAAACCGCCTCTGGAACAAAGGACATATTGTCTGGTGCGGACTTATTTTTATTCAGTAAAGCTGGATTTGGCGTACGCAAAAAGGGAATATTTTACCCCGATTTAATTATGTTCAAAATAATCTTACTACATCCTACTTCTGACCAAAACTGTGCATTCCGTATCAAACATCCTTTTACAGAAGTTTGGCGAAAAAGAACATTCTTTATATTCAAAATATTGCTTATGATCTTTGAGCTTGTAGATAAATGGGTAATGTTGAAAAGGAAAAATACACATTAAACTTCAATGCAGTCCAACTCTTGTGTATTTTCTTCAGTATTTCTTAACCTCGTCGGAAGCTGGAACGTAGTTGCTGAAATTGAAACTTTCGTTGTTATAGTTGTGTGGACAGCTGACTCTGAAATGACCTATCCTTCCGCAGATGAAATAGTTGTCCGTCAGTTTCGGCTGAGGGGTGCTTTGACGCTTTAGAAAAGTGTTGATTGGGCCACGAAAAAGACCTTGGCGTTGAGAAGGGTTATCAGTATTTGACTTAGGATAAGGCAAAAACGGTTACTCTAACTACTTTTCTTGTCGTCTTCTTTCTTCTCTTGTCGTTGTTTCATAATAGAAGCGGCCGCCTTTTCTGCACTCTTGATGCGTTTCGAACCTTCGTCATCGCTTGCTAGGTCATTCTGTTTATATTCGGAAACAGTCAGCCAACCTCCTGCTGACATGTCTGCTAGATTTATCAGTTTATTTTTGACGTAATGTTTACAAAAGACATCTGCTGCAAAAGACGCAAAATACGTCTGCATGTGGAAAGGATTAAGTAAGACAGTAACGTAAATACAATAAAATCCCCGTAATCGGAAGACACGGCTCATTCACAAGCTCCTATCTCTAAATGCTTATTGAATTAGGAACCTCAGCTGCGTCCAGGGGAGTATACGGGATGCTTCTGGTTTTGTTTCGTTTTTGCACCGTGTCACTGGCCCGCTTCAGATTAGCCCGGAATTCATCCACCACTTCTAGTCCTTTGGGGTCAAAAATATAATTCACCTCAAAATCTCCAAGAGGTTTGGTTTCCCGCTCACTCAGAATCGTTGTCATGGTCATTATTTTCAACGTAGTTGGTTTGTCCGGGAGGCAATTCACGAGGTCCTGTTCTGTGAGTGGGCTTTTTGACTTTGGAGGAGTGCCAGTCATTTTTGCGGGATAGTTTGGTTGGAATGCATATTCGTCGTATTGTTGGAAATTGGAGGCCGCGTGAGCCACACTGTAGGTATAGATAACGCTGGTGAGAACCTGGACAACTGGTTCCCGTTTGGTAAATTTCTCATTCTCCACCGCAACTCCCAACATGCCCAGTCCGTTTTTGTCATCCGCCATCGTCATTTCCCATCGCCAACGTTGTAGTTCCCAATCTTTTAATATGAAGTCATCGGTTTCGTAATAGATATTGATGTAATTCTTGACGTAAATATTGATGCACTCATACAGTTCCAAAGCATCGGCCCTGAAATGATATTCCGGAAGAATATTCGTATCATACACGCCTCGATTTTTCAAATCCGCGGGAAGCGTACCCTCTACGTCCAATCGCCATATCTTTTTATAACGTCGAATAACTTCAAACAAACCTTTTATACCGATTGTCATAGTTTTGTCAATATATCCGCCTGGGGCTACGAGGTCCCCCAGTGCAAGATCATTAATTGCTATCAGATATAGGAAATGTGGGGCCAGTAGCTTAAACAGTGGATGTGATGGGGACAGATTTCGGTGGGTAACGACCGCCACCCCTTCCATCAAGAGGTTGGTAAAGCCAAGATGGGCGATGGCCTGGTGCACACCTGTGTCTGCGTTGTTAAACCACATCTTCGCCATAATCCAGGTGTGTTTCGGATCTGAAGGTAAAAATACCGGATTGTCCTCGGCTTTATCTTGATATAACTGTATAGCGATTGGTACCAGTTGCTTTGCATCGTTCTGGAAAAAGAGGGCAATTGGGGCAGCCATAGCAGCGTCTTCCGCTGTAGGACAATCCTTGAGAAAATGAAAGTCAACGATAAAAATGCGCTTTGCGCTAAGGGCATCTGAAAGTGTTAGGCCATTTAGGGAGTCTTTCAGCATTTCGTTGGTCACATCGATCTTTTCAGGTATCTGTTTAAGGAGTGTGATGAAACAGTTGTTTATGCCGGCAATTCTTTGGCGACCAAATGCGACGCCATGGTGCCACCTGAAATAAACGAAATTTAATGAGTAATGGGCATTGAATCTGATGATTTAATGCATGGTTTTAGCTCACCTGTCACGTAGTGACAAGGTGAGCTTTTGTGATGGCCCTTCGTCCGGCGTCCGTCGTCCGTCGTATGTCCACAATTTCTTGTGAACTCGATAAAGTCTCCATCTATTATCCGATGTTAACCAAACTTATTCTGTAGCTAGATATCTTGAGAGCTCGGTTCTTTTCGAAAACCAGCCAGATCCGTTAATGCATGACGGGATTATGGCCCTTTAAAATAGGTCACAAACCCAAATGAAGGAAAATCTTGTTAACGTTTTTAACATGTTGAATTTTGAATCATGGCCTTCTTGTAATTGTGTTTTACCCAATTTTCAACAGTATTTCAGTTAAACCACGGCGTGTTTTGGGTCAATTACCAGTACTACCGGTATTATATAACCTAATACCGATTGTTCAGTCGTACTGCTATCCTTGCAACCATGAGCGCCAATTGTAGCCCGAATGTGAATCGAACCCCGATCTCGCGCTATACTCACGTTATATTTACTGCATATCAATGCTACGATTTAAGGATTCAAATGAATCACATGACACAATTATTATATGCAGCATGTATATACATTGTGTACCAATAGTATACTCGCTATGCTGAATGTTTTTGTTATGAATAATAAGTATTACATAATTTATGATTACTAAACAAACCACTAAGACAGACAAACGTTTATAAATGTTTTCCATTCTAATTGTTGAGTTTTCCGCGACGTCGTATAATATCACTGTTGACCTAATTGTTTAATATATATTTTTGACACTTAATATATATTTTTGACACTTAATATAGTTTTTATATTTCTTCATATGTCACACAATTCTTTATATTAAGGACCGCAGTGGAAATACCTCATGTTTTTGTCATCCTGTTGAATGATATGGCTTTGTTAACTCATGCATATTATTTGTGTGTTTCTTATTTTTTATATTGCTATGCAAATTGTACATTTAAACCCTTTTCCTCACACAGGCGCATTTTGACGCCTCTGCAGCAGTCGACTTTTGAAAACATTGTGACATTCAAAAGGAGAAAATCATGATGAGCAATTTCTTCTTTTTACATATTTGTCCAGATGTTTTCAAAGTTGTCTGCTGGTATGTCAAAATTATGGCAAAGTTTATAAATGAAAGTGTAATTAACGAAAAAAAATTGCTCGTTTAGTTGAGCAATTTCTCCATTTGCCACAATGTTTTCAGAAGTCGTCTGCTGCAGATGCAACAAAATGTATATGCAAGTGGGGAAGGGATAAAATGGACATTATAGAACAGAACTCAACATGTTCTATTGACTTATATAACATACATGTATCTCGTCATACAAAACATATGTATACATGAATTAAAGCAAATAAAACACGGTTACATCAAGACATAATCATAAACATTTAGTAAGAATGTTGGGTTTTAATACTATATACTACATAAAGGATGAACAATATAATATATGAGCCAGTGCATAAGAAAATGTAAAATTTGGCTTTTGTGAACAGTATAGAACCAGATCTAAACTTTTTACATATTACTTACACAAGCTTGATAGCATATTTTGTGAACTTGTGTAAATTCTGATAAGACTGAGCAGGTGGATAAGATGATCTGAACCTACACAGAAACGCCAACGTGTACCTTTTCTCATGCACTGGCTCATATAATTATGATTATATGCATGGGTAAACAAGTTTGAATAATGGTTATATATACAGTCGACTCTCGTTAACTCGACATCGATTATCTCGATACATCGCTAAACTCGAAGTGAAAAAGCTGTCCAATTGTATATAAACAAATAATATTGTTGCTATAATTCAGAGAAGAAAACATTATTGGAAAAGGAGAAATTGCCCACCATGAGCAATTCCTTCTTTTCCTACCAATGCTTAAATCCGATAGTGTGTTACATTGGTTTCTCTGTGTCAAAATTTGGATAACTCGGAGTATTTCGTTGGTCCTTTGGACTTCGACTTAACGAGAGTGGACTGTATTACTATTGGGGTGAGATTTGATGAACATTTAAACTATTCAGTACATTGTGATGCGATAGCTAAAGGGACATGGGGAGCTTTAGGCGAAATCATCTCGGAATTCTTCATTTTGAAAGATTAAAAGGTTTAAACTCTTTCAACGCCGAATGTCACAGAATATACTGTTCCTTGTAGGAAATTGGACCACTCCATTTTTGATTTACAGGAAATTAAGTAAAATTCATTGTTTACGTGGCAAACAATGCAGATTTCAGGCGAGACAGCTAGTAACGGTCTGAACTGTCTCTCCTGAATCTGCATTGTTTGCAAAAGCCTTTGATTGTATTTGGCAGCGAAATGGATAAATCATACGAGACACTTTATTATAACTGCATCGGTTTTATCCTCGATTACGGTTTATCCACATGGGAATTTAAATGTTACAAATGTATAGACGAGGATAGTTGATATACATTCACTATCGTTTAGTTGAAAGTGTTCTAAATCAGTACAAGAGGGACACTGTTTAAGAATATTATACAAGACGAATTCCGATGCAAAGCATCAAAGACGCCGCGCATGATTTTGAAGCATGACTTAAAAGAAGCAGATGCAGTTCAGTACATTTAAATAACGTGTTTACAGGATGTAAATATTTCGAACAAGAATGCCAAATGTCCCTTTATTTTAAACAAGAATACCAAGATGTGCCTACATTGCTCACCTGGCTACCATAGCCTATAATAAAAGGTTACCAAGAGCAGTAAGGGTCAATATTGACGTAGGGATTAAACGTTTTATATGCTGCGATCGATGGGATAGTCAGCATGTGAAGTTTAGTCGTGAAGTGACAAGTTTATTCCTGAAAACATTTGGTTTACAGTTTGCTTAACATTTATAACAACTATAATATGTCATACAAGCTGAAGTTTCTTAATTTTTGACCAATAAACGGTTTTAAATCTGCTCTGACTAGATCAATTAGAAAAAAAAAACCATAGGTGCTTAAATATTAACATATATTAAGGTGTAATGCCTCTAGTTATAAGTTTAGTATGACACAAACTTTGGAAGGAGAGGGGAAAGTCTATGCTCCTTCAAGTTTAGCAGAAATAACAAAAACGGGAGTATATATAAAAAAAATACGAAGTAATTTTTTTAAGATATTTATGATCAAAATTGAGTATTTATGAAATTAAAAGATGAAGTTCACATGTATTGTGAACATATAGCAAGAATACAATGGTCTAAATGAACAAACTGTATGGGGAATAACGTTTTAAGTTTAGAAATACAACAGGCTTTTATAAATAAGCAAAAACATCCCCCGAACTTTGGGGCCGTAAACCAAACAATTAAAAAAGCGCAGCCTAAGAAGCTGGGGAAAAGTTAACTTTTTCCGAGCTTTAATGAACCGTGTCGTAAGTGCCGTAAATCAAACTATTAAAAAAAGCGTGGACTAGGAAGTTGGGGAAAAGTTTTTAAATACAAATTAAATGTGTCTAAAGATTTGTAATAACGCTAAAATACATACGTATTTTGCATCTTGTTGTTTCTTAAATCAGCTTATACAATTTATTAATTCATAAAGGTTGTTTCTTTCAAACATATTACAGAGTTTTGTTTTACAATACTAATGTTGGTTGCTCCCTTTTCGATTACGTAACCCCATGGTACAAAATTGAAGAATCGTATTCAATACTGACACCACAGGGACTTGCTCCTCTAAAAATAGATATGACCTACTCTATGCATAGATATTAACAAGAGTGGACACAGTTTTCTGGGTCGTCTCGCTTCAACTCATTTTATTCAAAGTATTCGAACAAATATATGAATTTAAAGTACGGAATCGATCAATAATACTTTTCTCTATCGAACTATACCAAATTAACGTGAATTGTTCTCCCTACGTATGTTAATTCCTTTGAAATATTCGCGAATTCGCCAGAAGGACAACAACCTGGACCAAAAACGAAAGTACCTGCTACCGAATCAATTCCGAAATGTTTCTTGGAAAAATAATCGCAATATCACTGACAATTACTGCAACGAAAAAAACTGAACCATTCCGAAATGTCGTTAGAAGTACTTTCGTTTTTGGTCCAGGTTGTTGTCCAGGTAGTTCGATAGAGAAAAGCATTATTGATTAATTCCCTACTTCAAACTCATATATTTGTTCGAATACTTTGAATAAAATGAGTTGAAGCGAGGCCACCCAGAAAACTGTGTCCAGCCTTGTTAATATCTATGCATAGAGTAGGTCATATCTATTTTTAGAGGAGGAAGTCCCTGTGCGTCATTTACAGACACAAACTCCAAAAACACACGGTAAAACGCAAGTTTGACCTATAATTTGAGACATGTATATATAATATATTCATTTGTTTGATATGCATGATGTTACTATGTTTTCTATCTATATTGTGTTTGTAAATGCCTGTTAATTTCATATTGATTAGAGGAGATAAATAAATAAATAAAATAGACTACGAGTGTACAACACACTCTAAAATTAGAGAACTACAAATTGTTCGAAGATATAATATGTAATGGTGGCTGACACGCATATATTAATCTTCAAAAAAAAAAAAAGATATAAATTATTTATTAAATCAAGGTGGTATTTTGAATAATAATAATAAAACAAATGTATTTATTAAAGAGGATGACCGTATCTCAGTTTTGCGAACTTGTGACCAGACCCAATTACCCATAGCATGTATTAATTGTAGATCTGCATTTCATTCTGTATGTATATTGTATGGGCAATACAATGAAGTAAAGTTTAAGTTACAAACCCAACTTAAATGTGAATTTCTACCGTTCATGACAGAGACATGTCGATATGCCTGTCAGACAATGTCTCTTTTATTTTGAAACCGCCTCGTAGGTGTAGTGGTAGAGCGTCCACCTCGCGTGCGGGAGGTCGCGGGTTCGATCCCCGCACGGGTCATACCAAAGACTTTAAAAGTATAAATGGCTGCCTTCATTGAGCCCAGGGTTGCGGGATTGGCATTGCGACTGACTGGCAAGTGTCAGGATAAATGGACCAGAAGAACTGGTAACTTACACAGGAAATACCGTGATTTAACTGAACAATTGCTAAAAGTTGCGTAAAATACCAATCAATCAATCTTATTTGGAAGAAATATCTCTTAATTAGAGAGATAAATCGCTAGCTTACACAATTTGATAATAGTAAGACAGATACTTCGAGAGATATTATTATGCCATAGAGCGTTATATTCGTTTTTAAGAAAAGTATTTCTAGGCATGCAGTTTAACTTTTGACTCGTTTCATACATGTAGATAGCTCATTAACTTTGAAATATACTTCTTTAATTTAGAGCGAAATCTCTTTAACTTTAATCATGCTAGAGAGATATTTTGATTACTCAGAGAGATATCTCTTTTACTTTAAGCGATATTTCTATGAATTAAAATTATATATCTGTTACCCACTTAAAGATATTTCTAAGTTTGTTAGATAATTCTCGACGTTAGAGAGATGTATTTATATTTAAGATGGCTAATTATGTCAGAGAGATATCGTACTAATTTAGAGAGATATCTCTCCAAATATTTGTTGGTTTATTTAAAGTATGTTGCCCTCTTAGTCCGCGGTCATAACCATGCATGTCTTTTTTTGCATTGGACCAATGTACGACACGCGAACTTCAATCCGTTAATACATTGAACATGTAATACAAACCGTCACTGGTGACGATTTAATTGTCATAAGTTCATAACATTTCAAATATCGTGCAACTTAAAAAACAATACAGCAGTCATTGCAGACACGGTAATTGTTTTAGCTAACACCATGATGCATATTATGAACTATGCATTATGTATCGATGAACTATATATGTATCGATCAGCTCAGTGTTTACGGGACTTTTGTATTTGGGGATCGAACCCACGACCTCCCGCACCCGAGGCGGACGCTCTTCAACTACATCGCCGGTAATCTTTCACAATTGTTCAAACACTGCTAGTAACGGTTAGCTCATACAAATATTAGGAATATTTGTTTAAGATTAAAATGTAAAGTGATGGAAGTTTATTTTCTATTTTAAGTTTCACAAACATAAGCAAAGGGTGTCAACATAAAATACATTTAGTTCAGGTGGATACAGTAATCTAGTCCCAAATTTCAGGGCATAATTACTTCCTCTTTGCAGCCGCTTTATTTTGACACAAAGGAGTAACGTATCGAATATCAGTACGTCCTTCTTATTGAAACGGTTAACATTTTATTTCGACTGTTTGATTGATCAAACATGTTTATAAAACAACGCCAGATCTACAGCGTCTCACAGGTCCGTCCATTACTTCTGATCGCACATCAACAAGCCTCTCTCTCTCTCTCTCTCTCTCTCTCTCTCTCTCTCTCTCTCTCTCTCTCTCTCTCTCTCTCTCTCTCTCTCTCCATCTAGCGCCTTTTGGTCTTCATGACAATCTGTCTAACAGTCGTTTAGATTAGTATAGGCGTACATCTACGGGGACTACCTTTTTTTTAAAAGATGCATTTAGGTATATATGACATATATCCAAACAGTGAAAACCCTCTGGCGAGATTGTGTGCAGATGCATCAAGACCCTAAATCGCTAGATGCGGCTTAAAATAAGCTCATAGAACATAAGACCATAGTTCTAATAACCCTACGTTTGATCCCACAGGCGGAAATTTTGATAGGCAAATGTATTGTATGTTAAAACAGAAACATGAAGGAAAATGAGCCGTTCCACGAGAGAGCCAACATGATAGACTCAGCGTAATGTATCGACCCGGATTAGCCCTCAGGGGGATAGAGGTATGGAATAATGCTTACTGAAACAGAAAATCCACAGAAGGCGAAAAGTGTATCACCGGTTTAGCCTTCGCGGCATGCTTAATCTGATTCGGGTCGATACTTTACGCGGAGTTCACAATGCTGGTTTTCTCGTGGGACGGCTCAAATATTAAAATATCACCGTGTACACAACACAATGACACCGATTAGCTGATATAATTAGCACAAACCAAATGCTTGGCTACACATGGTTGTTAAACTCAGATTCCATTGCGTTTTATTATCTTCACTTTCACTGCCGGGAGAGAGAGAGAGGGAAAGAGAGAGAAAGAGAGAGAGATGGAGAGAGAGAGAGAGAGAGAGATAGAGAGAGAGTGAGGGAGAGAGAGAGAGAGAGAGAGAGAGAGAGAGAGAGAGAGAGAGAGAGAGAGAGAGAGAGTCAAAGATACAGAAAGAGAGAGAGAGAGGCACGAGAGACACACAGCGAGAGGATGGAGAGAGAGAGAGAGAGAGAGAGAGAGAGAGAGAGAGAGAGAGAGAGAGAGAGACAGAGAGAGAGCCAGTGAGACAAACACAGAGACGGAGAGACACGGAGACAGACAGACAGACATACACAGAGATAGAAAGACAGACAAAAGGATCAAACATTCAAACACTAGCTAAAAAAGGATCAAACATTCAAACAATGGCTAGAAAAGGATCAAAGGTAACGGTTTTAGAAATTACAACACGAATATACTATAAAAACTCCACTTTCTTCATTTATTGTTTCATCAAAATGTCGATCGAGCAAACGTGCTATTTGCGTTACCGGTTTAAGCAATTACATCAAATAGAAAAACGAATGAAGCAGAAACAAGCATAACACAATAATACGTGGTTTACTATTTTCTATAGAATATTTTATGCTTGCTCGAATATAACGGATTCCACGCAGTGACGTAATACGAACACAAGATAAATGATTATTTTTTTTCGGATTTTACGCCGTTTTTAACATTATTTCAGTTATATCACGGCGACTGTTCACTTATTCATGATCCCTGGGTAAACAAACCAGTACTAGGCTAGAAAATATGCCTTGTCCATGGGCACTCCACCATGACCGTCGTGCCGCAACTGGGGAATCAAAACCGGTACTGCTGGTTTCGAATCCCCGACGCTAACCACTCGACCACGGCTGATTCCTGCAACAAGATGAATGAAGGCGAAATTTAGAGTAGTCTGGAGTCCTCCCCTTCCATAGGAAGTTGGGAACCAGACTGTATTTATCGCGCCTATTTTTGATTCCCGGTTTGAGATACTATTGGAATTATAAAGCGTATGAGACAGGTAACCAAATTAAGTAGAAGGGTTTACTATTTTTATTGTTTATGAATTTCGTTAAACTGAACATGAACAGACATTGGATTAATATACCAGCCTTTGTCTTTTTTTTTATTTGTAAAACAGACACATGTATATAGAATGTAAACGAGATGTTTTAAAAGTCATTTACCTTAAATTAATATACTTAATACTGGCAGGTCTATAAATCTCCTTGTGCCAAATTTCAAGGCATCTCTACTGGAATCCGCCTCCTGACGGCTTCGAATAAAAATAGTATTAACACATAACTTCACATGAAATGAGTTATTTATGATTATACAATAATACTCTGAATAACCATCTCCCACCTGCAGACACAATTTGATGTACACCTAACCGCATGACGTAACCGCATGAGACGACATTTGAAAATGTTATATCAAAAAGTAATATTGCTCATAATGAGCACTTTCTCCATTTGCTACAATATTTTTAATTCTATTAAATGATTAAGGTCAAATTACGCTAAATACATCCGCTGACTTGCTGATCTACAGTACTATAGTCCCTAAAAAAAAAAAAACTTTGTTTGCGTATAAATGAGTGTATACCATCACCAGAGTGTATTGAATAAATGACATTGAGTTTAAATGCATTGAGAATGTGTATAGGATGCACTGGAAATGATTGATTTGCTCACTTTTTTGTATTTTGACCTTGTTTGAAAGTGAAAGTAGAAAGTGCTAAACAGCGGTTTTGTCCGGGACCGATTTGGTCCAAAATGACGGTTACCATTTCTTTCTTGCATAATACATGACCCCACATTTTCTTTGGATTGTTTTAAAGCTAGGAGGTACATGTAACTCTTTTCAATGATATATGGTGTTCTACATGATAAACGCTTAGAAAGTGTGACAATTGAGGACTGAAACTGGTCGATCTACATGGAAACAAAGAAGGATTTTTGTTGGTGTATTGTAACCTTGGAATCATACCTTTGAAATAACGTCGCTTTCGACGTCAACACGTATGTTTTTGTGACAATAACAGCGTTGTTAAAAAAAATCGCTACTTCTGTCTTGTTTGAATAACACCGACTTATAGAGAATAAAGTTACCTGTGTCATGGTATAACTTTAATGTATCTGCCATGACGATTCAGATAAAAAATACCCGATGTTATTAACGGAATTAACTTTGCCTTCTTTCATCTTGGCTGTATAATTTGATGTTGTGTAACGTGCAAACTAGATTCTACCTTGGTCTGGCGAATACTGGTATCACATATAATCTTTCTTAAAGAAGACAAAGTTAATTCCGTTAAAAACATAGATCTAATACAAATTTATACGGATTTATGAATCATACAGCAAAGATGAAAGAAGACATTTTGTCACATGGAGGGAAAATTCTTCTATGCGCATGCGCACCGGAAGGCGATAGTACGATGATGATTACGCGACAGTACGATGATGAAAACGCGTCAGTACGATAATGAAAACGCGACAGTACGATGATGATAATGCAACATTACGATGATGATAACGCGACATTACAACGATGATAACGCGACGGTACGATGATGATAACGCGACAGTACGATGAGGAAAATGCGACAGTACGATGATGAAAACGCGACAGTACGATGATGATAACGCGACAGTACGATTATGATAGCGCGACAGTACGATACTACGATATTACGATGGTGAAAACGCGACAGTACGATGGTGAAAACACAATAGTATATCGCATTATCATCATCGTACTGTCGTATTATCGCGTTTTCGTTATCGTACTGTCGCGTTCTCACCATCGTAATATCGTAGTATCGTACTTTCGCCTTATCATCATCGTACTGTCGCGTTTTCATCATCGTACTGTCGAGTATCGCGTTTCAGATCATCACATTCACAGGCGATGGCCCTAACGGTATTCCGTAGAAAAGAGACTAAGCTTTGTAAATTATTTGAGTAAGGGGATGGGAGGGAGGGACTTTTAATACATTTTAGACAGCTATGCCCTTCAAGAGTTGCAGGAAAAAGGAAGCTGACTTGGAATGGCATTCTGGGTACAACCTATCAAGGGATATAATTCTGAAGCGAAACTTCAGAAGTTCAGAACCATTTAAGCTATGAACCTTTATTTATTTGAACACATGACCCTTTTTAATTGGATTATAGAATATAAAATTCATATAATCTATATTATTCACGTTTTCAAACCTACTCGTTAACCTCCAAACGGCGACGTAAGAGTGACGTTACTATCGTGGCCCGCCCCCATTGTACTCACAATTTTCATAATCTCCCAGGAATGTTTATTCAAATAGTTGTCATGTGTGTAAGAGAAATGTGGACTTTTGAAAAATTAAGGATTATTTTCTACAAGTTTGATTTGTGTCGAAATTACAATGTATAACTAAATTCCTATTACTTCTGGATACCCTCTCGTATATACTGACACATCTATTTTGCTGTGTAACTGTTGTATACCTGAAATGTAACTATCTTCGCATGAATAAGTATCAACCCGTCACTATTCATTCATTCACGAAAGTTGTATATGTTGCGTTACTGATGCACAATTCTCACGATAGGAAATATTGATATTGTTGAAAATATCATTCTCGCTATTTCGTGAAAATGCAAGCATTCTGTTGTTGTATTGTTGATGTATTCATTAACCACACTATCATTGTCGCAAAAACGTACGTTTTTTCAAAGGTATGATTCCACCTTAAGCTATTATTTAAAATCATTTTTAGCAAGGGGCTCGTTAGAGCCAATTGCTATAGTAGCTGATGTTCGAAACGACGCATCATTTTGAGACTGGAATCTAGACATGCGTTTTACGATATCGGCATTGAATTACTTCACATCTGTCTTTCTACATCAGCTCTCCGTTTCTGAACACCATCTTGACTTCATATAGATGTATTGGTGTTTGCAGATCGTACATCATGTCAATGAAAGTGTATGATTTGTGGAATATTTTGTTAAAATTGAAATGACTGTTGCCAGCTAATACCCATGTTGGTCATCTCGTACCGCCAATAGTTCCTGTCTAAAACTCAAAATACGGTAACTTGTTGACATATGAAGCCGAAAATTGATTTGATTCGACATCACTAACCCAAAAGAAATAACTCGAAAGAAATTTTATGTTAAAATATATGAATTACATGATTAATAATTAAAATGCATTACTACGCTTTCAAAATACTTGATCGCGTTTAAAGTTCATTGGTAATTCCTAAATATTGTAAATCGAATGGAGTAAAGGCAACTTTTCGATTCCGACTCAAAAATAAATTCAGATATTCGAGTCCCAATGATAACATATTTACTCAAACATTCAAATTATTTAAATGATGATAAAATAAATAGTTGATATAATATAACATATACTGTAAATGTGCAAGTGAGTCTAGGCGTCGGAATTTCCAAAAATCCTTTCGAATAAAATGTATTTTCAGCGGTAACGTTAATCAGGAATCGAAGTACTAGAGTATTTCATTTTAGATTCCTGCGTAAATACATCAAATTCTCAACCAAAATTAACCTGAACAACCCCAGCAGACAGAACAAGATAGTCAAGTCCCAGTTATAAAACAAATGATTTAAATGACATTTGTTTTTTATCAAGATAAAACGCTTCAATACTAAATAATTCGCTAACTCGTGTATCGGTTTATAATTATGTTATAAATAAAATCCTCTGAATAGAAAGTGGCCGCGTAACGTAGCGGTTAGCATGTTCGATTCCCGCTTAAATATAATATTTTTTGTCTTATTAATTGCCGATATCATTGGTGCAATTGTCATTTAACACCGCTGCAATAAACTCTTTCAAAATGTTGGGATTTAAAATGAATTCGAAAGCAATGCATTTAAAACTATTCACCTATGCGTTATGAAACACTAAGAAATGATTAAATCGTGTGTATGATGTTTTACGTCGCTTTTAACAATATTTCAGTCATTGCGAGCTGAAGAAAATGTAGATAACACAGGATTTTATTTCTGCTTTGAAAGTAAAATTGGACTCTCAATATAAATTATCATTGTTAGGTTATTGTGATTTTGATATGAAATGTGTTAATTGCATAAAAAAAAAACACGGCTAAAAATCCATTTTAAACCAGGAGGTGTGCTAAGCAGAAACTATCCAGATAGCAGATGCGCATGTGTATGCCAACTTTTAGTATATCGATGGACCATCATACTGTGTGTACAGTATTTTGGTTTACTCCTTTATCATTTAATATATGGATATAAAGTGCTCACTAACAATTTTCTAGTGTAAAGTGTTCAAGTTAGACTTTTGGGATCGGTAAATCCATGTCCAAATGTTATCTGCAGTTAGCCCCTTGCTGTGAGCACTTTCAGTGCTTTGATTAATGTTTTTGCCAAGACGATTTTGAAGTCGTCTGCTAATAAATGTAAGAGGGAAAGTCATCAATCCACTTTCTCAGCTGAACCAATAGACTATAGTTCAATTATTTCCACATATGACAAATCAGCAGCAGACGACGTCGAAAACCTTTATTCAAAACTATGGAAACTCTCTTTTGAAAGTTTTTATGAGCAATTCTTTCTTTTGCAACCATTGTCAAACTTTGTCTGCTGCAGAGGCGTCAAAAAGCATCTGTATGTGGGAAGGGTAAATCATGAAATCATAAAACTACAGAAGCTATTCGACAAGCAATGTGTACCGCGGATCAAGTCAAGTCAAATCGGGATGACATCCGAAGCTTCCCGATTAGTTTAGCGTCATATAGGGAAGAAGAAAAAGCAGCAGAAAAAGAGAAAGGAAATGTTCGCCTTTGTTGGAGGGTACATGTACACAAAGTGAAACCGGTTCTACCGGTTTGCAAACAGCTAATGATGAACAACACAAACAAGTGAGTAATCAAAACAAACGAAAAAAAAAAAAAAAAAAATGACCATTTCTCCTTTGATACTCCAACAGTTCAACGAATCATGAATACAAATGTGAATACAAATTCAAGTTTAACATGGCAACAATGTGAATCCCAATATGAATATGAACTTAACTCAACCTTCTCCTTGCCCGACAATACAGTCGCCCCAATACCCATATACTACCCAGTACAATGGCCAATATATGGGGCAACAACAACACAATCCTGTTTATAACCAGGTGTCCAATTGGGCTAAGGTGATTATGGAGGACTTAAATACGATCAAGACCCGTATGGAAAAGATCGATAATAAGGAAAAATTAGTTAGTTCCATGAATAGAAAACTAAATGATCTTGATGTCAAAGTCAAAAACTTTGATTCTTGTGGAACAGAGATAGAAAAGGCCAGCTCATTTGTGAGCGATAAATATGACAATCAATCTAGAGAGATAAAAACAGCACAGGAAAATGCTGAAAGTCTGCAGAAACCATATGAAACACTGAACCAAACCGTTATACAATTATCTGACAATCAAAAGTCCATCAAAGACCGAGTTCTTGATACGGAATTTAGAAATATGAGAGATAATCTCATATTCTATGGCATCCCACAGGGAAACAGCGAATCAAACATTGAGTATGGCGAAAACCACATAAATGCATGTGATGAACTTGTAAAACAGTTTATTTCAGACGTGTTAAAAGAAAGCCCGACAGATATTCAGTTTGATAATATGTAAGTCAAGATCGAACATGGGTCATGTCGGTTAAAAAAAAGTTCACTAGGTCAAATTGAAGGAAAATTGTCTTAAAAATATCTAGGTCAAGGTCGAATATGGGTCATATTGGGTTAGAAACTAGGTCTCTAGGCCAAATTGATGGAAAATCTTGTCAACTTTGTAGAAGACGCATTTTTTGCTCCAGCAGCTTGGAATTTCGTCAGAATGTTTGTCTAAATTATATCTAGGTCAAGTTTTTGTCAAGTTTTGGTCATATTGGGTCTGAAATAAGGTCAATAAATGAAAATATTGTTCAAACTCCGTAGGCCGCATTTTGAGCAAGTTGAAACTTTTTCAGAATGTTGTCTTGACGATATCTAGTCCATGTTGGAATATGGGTCATATCAGGTAAACAAATATAGATAACTAGGCCAAATGGAGGAAAATCTTGTTAACGCTGTGGAGGTTGCATTCAGAATAATTGTCTTAATGTGTTTTGCATTGCAGTACATTGTATAATTAAGTTGAGTGAACTAGGGCCTTTATGGCCCTTTTGTCTTTAAAAGATATGAGGACAAATCTTAACGTCTGTGAAATTATGACTGTTATTATCATGGAAAATTAATATCATTTTGAGAAAATGAGAAAGTCGTCAGCAATTTAACCCTTTTCTCAATGTTTTATAAGTAGACTGCTGCAAAGGTGTTCAATGATACTTTATACAGGGAAATGGTTAAATCGCCAAATATCTTTTTCTTGGTTGTATCGACAAATACAAAACTTCAAAAATTATGACAAAAGAATCTTGAAATTTGTATGCGGAATTTCAAATAGCTGTCTCTTTTTCTCTTCGTCTCTCTCCCATTTAGTCTCTCTCGGTCCCTGCTTCTTTCTCTCCTTCTCTATATCTCTCTCTATCTCATTATCTACGTCTCTCTCTTCATCTCCTCATTTCCTCGTCTGTCTCTTTTTCTGGTTCTCTCCATCTTTCCCTCTCTTTATCTCTAACTGTCTTTTTTTGTTTTTATCTCCCTCTCTGTCTGTATATCTCTGTGTTACTCCGTAACTATATGTGTCTTTCTGTCACCCGCTCTGTCTCTCATTTTCTCTCCATATCTTTATGTCTATCACTCTCACCTCTCTCTCTCTCTCTCTCTCTTTCAATCATTCTATCTCTGTCTCTCCCTCTCTTCGTCTCTGTCACTCTCCTGCTTTTTGTCTATGTATGTCTGTCTGTCTCCCTCTCTATCCCTCTCATACGTTTTCTTTCTCGCTCAGTGTATGTGTGTGTATATGTGTGTATCTCTCTCTTTCCATCGATGTCTCTGTCTTCTCTATTTTTTTTCTATGTCTGTCTCTGTCTTTTTCTTTCTCTCCTTTATGTCTGTCTGTCTGTCTGTCTGTCTGTCTGTCTGTATGTCTGTCTGTCTGTCTGTCTGTCTGTCTGTCTGTCTGTCTGTCTGTCTGTCTGTCTGTCTGTCTGTCTGTCTGTCTGTCTGTCTGTCTGTCTGTCTGTCTGTCTGTCTCTGTCTGTCTGTCTCTCTCTCTCTCTCCCTCTCTCCCTCTCTCTGTCTGTCTCTGTCTGTCTCTCTCTCTCTATCTCTCTCTCTCTATATATATATATATCTCTGTCTCTAATTATGTCTGTATGTCTGTCTGTCTCTGTCTCTGTCTCTGTCTCTCTGTTTCTGTGTGTGTGTGTGTGTGTGTGTGTGTGTGTGTGTGTGTGTGTGTGTGTGTGTGTGTGTGTGTGTGTGTGTGTGTGTGTGTGTGTGTGTGTGTATGTGTCTGTGTGTGTGTGTGTGTGCGTGTGTATGGCCTACGTTGTGAGGACTGAACATTGGATACATATCAACGGTCAGAGGACTTTTTACATTCTGAGGACTTACACTCAGGTCCTCGGAAAGTTTTCTTGATATAAATCACCATTATGGGGACTACGTTCTAAACACTAAGAAACATGGTTGTCCTCGTAATGTTTGTGCGATGTGATTTGTGTATTTCTGTCATACACAATTTACTCCGTGTGTGTATGTTTGTTCAATCAAAATTCGTCATAAAGATTTCCATTGACCAATCAAATAAATATATATATATATACCGGTGTCAACATAAAGTACTTCAATTTCTCATAATATTGAATGAGTAAGAACAGCGTTTCCATGTCCTCCTAAAGATTCTATACATAGACAAAAAAGACACTGTCCTCGCACAGATGGTATACTCTGAAAGTCCTCAGACTGTAGGGCAGTATAGACCAAATGTCATAAAGGAGTTTTAAAGAAACGGTTGGGATGACATAGATTCTACCTGTGAGGCTCATAATAAGGCCTACAGAGGAGCAATCTGTGAAATTTCTGAAAGCCTTAACGCTTTCCTTCTTGTTGGTCCTCTAAGTGCATAACTCTGTCAACGTCCTCAGAACTACATCAATACACGTATGTGTGTGTGTGTGTATGTGTGTGTGTGTGTGTGTGTGTGTGTGTGTGTGTGTGTGTGTGTGTGTGTCTCTGTGCCTGTGTGTGTTTGTGTATGTGTGAAACTCTCTCTCTCTCTCTCGCTCTCTCGCTCTCTCTCCCCCCCCCTCTCTCTCTCTCTCTCTCTGTCTGTCTGTCTGTCTGTCTGTCTGTCTGTCTGTCTGTCTGTCTGTCTGTCTGTCTCTGTCTCTCTCTCTCTCTGTCTCTCTCTCTGTCTCTCTCTCTCTCTCTCTCTCTCTCTCTCTCTCTCTCTCTCTCTCTCTCTCTCTCTCTCTCTCTCTGTCTCTCTCTCTCTCTCTCTCTCTCTCTCTCTCTCTTTATCACAAAACGGGTTGGCTCTGAACATGCATTATTACAAAACGGGTTCTTGATATTCATGTATGTTTCACTTGTTATTTCATCAACACCCTACTGAAATAAGGATTATTTAACATTTGTGTATTTATAAGTTGTAAATTATATCTGAAATAAACAGGTTTATACATTTCCGATATTTTTAGTACAAAACAGGTTGAGTCTTGAAAAGTGGTATTACAAAACGGGTTTTCGATATTCATGTATATGTTATGCAATTTTTCCTTCTAAACTTTCTAAAATAAGACTTTAAAGCATTTGTACACAGGTTTCTAGTAATATTAAGTTAAATATTTCAGTTTAATTGACTTTTGAATTTTTTATTACAAAACGGGTAGAGTCTCGAAAAACGGTAGTACAAAACGGGTTCTTGGTATTTATGTACGTTTCACACGCGATTTAGTAAACATCCTACTGAAATAAGTATTAATTAACATTTGTGCATTGATTCCTTGTAAATTATTGCTGAAATTAACAGATTTTTACATTTCTCATATTTTTTTATTACAAAACAGGTTCTTGATATTCATGTATGTATTTTGCAATTTTTACCTTAAAATAAGACTTTTTAATATGTGTACATAGTTTTCTTGTAATCTTAAGTTGAAAATCTCAGTTTAATTTACTTTTGGAAACTGTTATTACAAAACGGGTTGAGTCCGAAAATGCGGTATTTCAAAACGGGTTCTTTATATTCATGTATGTTTCACGCGCGATTTCATTGCCATCCTTCTGTAATAAGTATTGTTTAACATTTTAACCATTCATTCACAGCGATCTGGCTTCGAACACTTCTCCCAGAGGACATGTTTAAATGACCACAGACAAGGAACATTTCCTTGCATAATACCGGTTTGTTTTTTAAATAAAAAGAGTGTGCTTTGTAGTGATATTATGACCATGGCGTCATGGACAAGAGTAACGCTGGCGTCGACGTGATGTAACTGAAATGGCATAACATAGAGGATATCACATGAGTGTTTATTCATTATTACTTTTGATAAACGAGTTTCCTAAGCTTAACGTGTTTATTAAAAGTGATACTAATTAAACACGAGCTATTGTGATGTAACTGAAATGGCGTTGTCACGGCATGAACTAGAGGATATCACATGAGTGTTTATTCATTATCACTTTTGATACGAGTTTCCAAAGCTTTATAGTTAACGTTTTTATTAAAAGTGATACTAATTAAACACGAGATATTGTGATGTAACTGAAATGGCGTTGACACGGCATAAAAAAGAGGATATCACATGAGTGTTTATTCATTATCACCTTTGATAAACGAGTTTCCTAAGCTTAGTTAACGTGTTTATTAAAAGTGATACTAATTAAACACGAATGAGATATTACATTTATCACATAAAGTGATTTATGAGGAGTATTTCAAAAAAATGTACAAGAAATGTGCTAGTTGTGGCAACAAACCGCTGACGCGACGTAATGTTCACAGTTTGTTTTCCGCGTTGTAAGAAAGACCTGAGCGTAAGCCCAAACTTGTAGTGTCATATGATATTTGATTAATGGGATTTTGACACTCCCATAAAGGGTTTATGTGATAATGTTAATTAAAACCGCAGAATATAAGGTACTGCATACAATTAAATATCTCAATTATTGGAAAAATGTGTTTATTTTAAATGATTTTACCTTCACATATGAGCCGTTCCACGAAAAAAAACAACATTATGGCCTCTTCGTAATGTATCGACCTAAATCCGCCAGCGCAGGCTAATGCGAGCCGACACATTCCGTCTAATGGGTATAGAGGTATAAAGTAATGATTCCTGAAACAGAAAATCCACAGGAGATGAAAATAGCCGTCCGGGGCTTAACCTGCGCGGCATGCTTAGGCTGATCCGGGTCGATACTTTACGCAGAGTCCACCATGTTGGTTTTATCGCGGTACGGCTCATATCATCTGCGTAATGTATCGACCAGATCAGCCTGCGCTGTCCGCGCAGACTGATCCGGCCGACACATTCCGTCTTAGGGGGAAAGATGTATAGAGTAGTGATTCCTGAAACAGAAAATCTACAGGAGGTGAAAAAAGCATATCCGGATAAGCTTGAGCGGCATGCTTAGGCTTATCCGGGTCGATACTTTACGCAGAGTCCACCATGTTGGTTTTCTCGTGGAACGCCGGCTCATATCTATAACTGTAGCAGGGTAAAATATAACACCTTTCTGTACATGTATATACTTTAAAATGGGTTTTGAAACTCTTCCCAAACACAGACGCCTTTCGATATCTCTGAACCACATACACGACCCTTTTAATAGTTTCTCGCGTACAACAAACCTGCCGCAGGCGACATTCAACGAATCGTGGTAAAAAAAAAACTTAAAAACTCTTCACAAATGAGAGATGTTTTCAAAATCGTCTACTGCAGATGTGTTGTATGTTGGAAAGGGGTATTTAATATGACTCGGTGATTTAAGTGTATCATGTTATTACCATACCAAACACAAACCGAAACCAACTTGAAACTCCCTTTAACCCTTTCAGCGCCGAATTGTTTAAAGTAGACTCTTCCATGTTCAAACTCGGACGACTCTATTTTCATGTTATAGGATTTTTGGAATATTTTTTTATAACTCACAGCCAAACAATGCAGATTTAAGGTGAGACAGCTCGTCACGAGCTGACTCGCCTGGATCTGTATTGTTTGCAACAAACTCAATATTGCCTTTGGCGCTGAAAGAGTTAAATGAATAGTACAATAATTGAATAGAGTTGAAAACATGGTGAAGAAAGGAGAAATATTCTGCTTTTGACGATATGTTTTCCAAAAGCCGTCTGCTGAAGAGGCGTCAGAAAGCGTCTATATGAAGAACAGGGTTAATACATCTCCGTTATTTATCTGAAGCTCATTGGTGGTAGGACCCCGTGCCTACATTCAATGTTGAAAAGCCTTAATGACTCCCCAAGTAGACACGACATGACCTAAATAGAATAAAACCGTGCGTAATTCAGGCATGAAATTTCAACATGTTAATAACAAAATCGGTAAAGTTACACACGAACCTTCAAATATCTTATAAACTAGACATAACTTGTTTTTGTTTTAATCCCAGGATTTTGTGTAAGATAATGATATTCAATTGTGTAAATATGTAAAGGTACGTGTACACGAACTTTCAAATATCTTATAAACTAGACATAACTTGTTTTTGTTTTAATCCCAGGATTTTGTGTAAGATAATGATATTCAATTGTGTAAATATGTAAAGGTACGTGAACACGAACTTTCAAATATCTTACAAACTAGACATAACTTGTTTGTTTTTGTTGTAATCCCAGGATTTTGTGTAAGATAATGCTATTCAATTGTGTAAATATTTATACTTAAGGATACCCGGCATTTGGATTATATCTATTTAACTGATAATGATTGTGTACGGTTTCATCTGTCGGATTTTAATGGTGTTTGTGTTTCTACTGACTAATGCAGGAAGTAACAATGTGTCAATCAATATGACAGGAGACGTAATCATTGTAGGTAAGCTAATGATCCATCATCATCATCCTGATCATCAATCTTTATTTCCTCATATTAACCCCTTCCTCATATAGACGCTTTCTGACGCCTCTGCAGCAGACGGCTTTTGGAAAACATAGTGACAAAAGAAGAAATTGCTCAAAACGAGCAATTTCTCCTTTTGACACAATGTTTTCCACTTTTAGTCATAGGTTATCCATTCAATTATAGGTTATCCATTCAATTATAGGGATTCTCCATTTTTTGACAAACTATGTTCAAAGCCGTCTGCTGCAGAATTGTCGTTTGAGGGAAAGGGTTAAGAAGATTTCATTTCATGTACTTACAGTTGACCAAGAAAGTTAAGTTTTCTCTTCTCTGTTTCAGCCGCAATAGGATTAATTGCTTGATTTATTTATTGGGGTTTAACGCCGTTTTTAACAATTTCCCAGTCATATCACGGCGGCCAGTTCACCTACTCATATGTTTCCTGATTTTCTCACACCAGTACTTCACACAACAATCTTCCCAAGCAACTGGCTGCTTTTTTCCACATAGACTTAGACTATTGGTGGAAGACGAATGGCGCATGTCGCATTGACTTGTGTCAAACGTCGGAATGAATGTTACGGTTTATCAATTGACACGTGCAGTCGTCTGAGTAAAACCTTTTCATATAATTTCAACAAAGACGAAGAAATGGTGATGGCTCGATAGCTATTTGAGATACATTTTGGTTTACCTCCAACTTTATATAAGGTCAACATCATCACCTGTTTAAGAACTGTAAGAACATAAGCATAACAATACAAATGTTCAAATGTTTTAGCAATAGCCCACCATTGCTAAGATGTATGTTACAAACCTTTTCAAAACCACACATTTAGCCAGTTTGTAATGATGAAACGGCAGATAACAATTCATCTTGGGAAATGTGATCCACGTCCACAACTATATTCTTCCTTAATGTAATTAACACAATTTGTCACGGACTCATAGTGCAATCGGTCATAATTTGTGCTCACAGTATCTGAGTGAAGGGTTGCAAATTGACGCCCACGGAAAAGAAAATTTAATTTATTTCATTAGAACCCTGTACTTTTTGATTTATTGAGTTAAACAGCCTCCAAAATAACAGTCTGTCTATACCAGACGCATTGTCGATATCAGCGTTGACTTGCTGTAGGTAACTAAAGGAACTATTTCTGCGCAACTTTCGAAAACAACACTTCTCTATACGTTAAATAATCGTCTCCTCGTGATCCAGGGGTAGTGAGTACAAATCCCAGCTCGGCCAACATTCTTTCCGACGTTTGACAAAGGTCATTGTGACAAGCGTCATTCGGCTTTCACCAATGGGCTAACAGTCTATCTGGAAAAGCAGCCAGATGATTGGAAAGTTTGTTTTCTTTGATTACGGTGTGAGAAAGCTAAGAAACACATGAGTAGGTGAACTGGCCGCCGTGACATGACTGAAAAATTGTTGAAAACGGCGTTATGCCCCAATCAATCAACCAATGTAATGATAACAAATCAAATAGTTTGTTCAAACGGTTAAACATCGCTTTATATTGAGGTGGAGGTCAATGACCATTTCAGTTTATACTTTGATCAATGTATCGCCTAGCCCCGGTACCACAGTCGGTAACGACGCGGGCTATCAATCAAGGGGTTGTGAGTTCAAATCCTGGCTCGGCCAGCTTTCTTTCAGACGATTGACAAAAGTCAATGCGACATGTGTCATTCGTCTTCTACCAATCGGCTAAGTCCATGTGGAAAAGCAGCCAGTTGATTGGGAAGTTTGTTGTGTGGAGTACTGGTGTTAGAAAACCAGGAAATGTATGAGTAGGGGAACTGGCCGCCGTGATATAACTGAGAAATTGTTAAAAACGGCGTTAAACCCCAATCAATCATTCAATTGATGAAGGTATCGAAATAAAATCTCATTTCAGTCAAAAAAGTGGTAAATTCTTTACTTTTATTTGTTTGAGATATCATAAAAAGGTTGAAATATGTATAAATCGAGCTTTATGCGCGTCGCTTTCAGTAATGCCTTTCTGCCATGACCGTGCTTTAATTGAATGTCAATTGATGTTAAAACATCACTGTCAGAGAAGCATTTTGGAGTGATGACTTTAACCCTATTCCACATATCATACATCTGCAGTAGACGACTTTGAAATAGCTAGGCCAAAAATGAAAATATGATATTTAAATAGTGTTGAAAACATTGGGACTTTTGCGACAATATTTTTTAAATTTCGTCTGCTGCAGAGGCGTCATGAATGATGGAAAGGGTTTGTGATGATGGTAATAAAATATCTATTTCACGGGAAGAAACTCGATAGTGATGTGTCGTGCATTATTCTAAAACAGCCGTAGAAATTCTTTGATTTCTGTTTGTTAATCAGGACTCTTCGAAGGTTATTTAGCGGATGGCAACGGATGTGGCGCCGTTGACGTTCCGTCCGTAATGGCTATGGAAGCCATTAGGTGGACTATCGATATGATAAATAAAGCTGAAATTGTTCCTCTCAAGATCGGTATGTATAGTAAATGGACAAACCACACAAATCCTTATTACATTTCCTCACTGTTCAACAGCGAAAACCTTCCAATGAAACTAGTTCTGACAAGATTTGCTGTTATTTCAAATTGTGATTTGTCGTAAATATACATTTCATCGAATACTTCCTTCTTGTTTGGTGTTTTACGCCGCTTTCAACACATGTTCAGTTATATCACGGCGTTTCATCAGTAAGTTACCAGTACTACTAGTTCATTTATCCCGACACAACCCAGCCAGTCGTAATCCTAACCCCGCAATCCTAAGCACAAAAGAGGGCAATCATTACTACCAGTTTCAGAGCCTTTGATATGACCCGGCCATAAATTGAACCCACGGCCTCCCGCCCGAGGCGTCCGCTTTAGCACTACATCACCGAGGCGGTCACTTACATACAAAGTATGTGAAGTGTGAACATCATAACATAAACACTTATATGAATATATACACAGACTGACAATGTAACTGTTTAATATGGTATTATTTCTCACTCTTGTACATTTAATGAATTGTGTATATATGTTGTATTATGGGCCGGTGGCCTCTATACTTGAATACAACTAATTAAAGAAGACTTGAACTATTTGAAGATTAAAATTAACTAAACATTAAGCTATGTTTCTAGACAATAACACAACACAGATTTGGACAAAGATTGTTCACATGTTAATGATTCTCACGAGGGGAAGTAGGTAGGACACTCGTGACTATATTAACTCTTTCAGCGCCGAATTGTTTAAAGTAGACTCTTTTATGTTCCAAATCGGGTGTGTCCATTTCTCAAATGTTGGACTATTTTGGTAACTAAAAGGCAAATAATGCTGGTTTCAGGTGAGACAGCTCGTTACGAGCTGTCTCACCTGAAGTCAGCATTGTTTGCAAAAACCTCAATATTGCTTGTGGCGCTGAAAGAGTTAAAGACATTTTGTCAGAAGTCATATCTAGCGCTGTATTTCAAACAGGAAGGCAGTGAAAGTTCTGATGAGACTTGCGTAGGCACATGTCAATCTAAGTATTTACCGTAAAAAGACGCAACAACACCCCTCATTCTCTGACGATGCTCATGTGCTTATAAAAACCTTATTCTTTTGCAGGATTCCATAGCTATGTTACCTGTGGAAAAGTGCACAGTGCAGGGGACATTGCAAACACAATTGTCTACAATGCAAAGACTAGCGATTCGTCTGGGAATAAAATCATTGGTTTGAGTTTTATTCTCTAAAACAGTTTTATTTTATTTCAAACTGTATCACCGTACATCAAAGTGTCGCCTTACACGTGATCGGATCATGATGACATCGTTTACATTTAAAATGTTAGTTAACTCTTGTCCACATTCATCCGCATATTCATGCCTCTGCAGCAGTCAACTTTTGAAAACATTGCGGACAATATGGAAATTTGCTCATGTTGAGGACATTCTCCTTTTGCTATACTAATTTACTTCTTTTCATTAACCATACTTTTATTTGAAGTGACTTTCCATAGTTTAGCCTAAATGGTTTTAAAGTGGTCTGCTGCAGATTTGTTGTAAAGTAGGTACTCTGAATATAAATCAGACAGTTCCAAACGTAAAATTGGAAGTTTAAAATATTTGCGGTAAAATCCACATGCATGCTTTTATATTAATTGCTGCTGAACAGGCGCCAAAAGTTAATGATCAAGGTTAATATATTATATAGGTGAAAATAATTCCAAAAACAGCCCCGAAACAGACGTCGTCTCTGTGACAGCGGAGTAAGGGTTAATATATTATGTAGGTGTTAATAATCCCAAATACAGCTCCGAAATAGAGGTCGTCTCTGTGACAGCGGAGTAAGGCTTAATATATTATGTTGGTGTTACTAATCACAAATACAGCTCCGACATAGAGGTCGTCTCTGTGACAGCGGAGTAACGGTTAATATATTATGTAGGTGTTAATAATCCCAAATACAGCTCCGACATAGAGGTCGTCTCTGTGACAGCGGAGTAAGGCTTAATATATTATGTTGGTGTTAATAATCCCAAATACAGCTCCGACATAGAGGTCGTCTCTGTGACAGCGGAGTAAGGGTTAATATATTATGTAAGTGTTAATAATCCCAAATACAGCTCCGACATAGAGGTCGTCTCTGTGACAGCGGAGTAAGGGTTAATATATTATGTAGGTGTAAATAATTCCAAATACAGCTCCGAAATAGAGGTCGTCTCTGTGACAGCGGGGTAAGGGTTAATATATTATGTAGATGTAAATAATTCCAAATACAGCTCCGAAATAGAGGTCGTCTCTGTGACAGCGGAGTAAGGGTTAATATATTATGTAGGTGTTAATAATTCCAAATACAGCTTTAAAGTAGAGACCGTCTCTGTGACAGCGGAGTAAGGGTTAATATATTATGTAGGTGTTAATAATCACAAATACAGCTCCAAAATAGAGGTCGTCTCTGTGACAGCGGAGTAAGGGTTAATATATTATGTTGGTGTAAATAATTCCAAATACAGCTCCAAATTAGAGGTCGTCTCTGTGACAGCGGTGTTAGGGTTAATATATTATGTAGGTGTACTTGATCCCAAATACACCTTTAAAGTAGAGACCGTCTCTGTGACAGCGGAGTAAGGGTTAATATATTATGTAGGTGTAAATAATTCCAAATACAGCTCCAAAATAGAGGTCGTCTCTGTGACAGCGGTGTTAGGGTTAATATATTATGTAGGTGTAAGTAGTCCCAAATACAGCTTTAAAGTAGAGACCGTCTCTGTGACAGCGTGATGAGGGTTAATATATTATGTAGGTGTTAATAATCCCAAATACAGCTCCGAAACAGAGACCGTCTCTGTGACAGCGGAGTAAGGGTTAATATATTATGTAGGTGTAAATAATCCAAAATACAGCTCCGTAATACAGGCCGTCTCTGTGACAGCGGGGTAAGGGTTAATATATTATGTAGGTGTTATAAATCCCAAATACAGCTCTTAAATAGAGGTCGTCTCTGTGACAGCGGTGTTAGGGTTAATATATTAGGTAGGTGTTATTAGTCCCAATTACAGCTCCAAGATAGAGACCGTCTCTGTGACAGCGGGGTAAAAGTTGATATATTATGTAGGTGTAATTGATCCCAAATACACCTTTAAAGTAGAGACCGTCTCTGTGACAGCGGGGTAAGGATTAATATATTATGTAGGTGTAAGTAGTCCCGAATACAGCTCCAAAATAGAGACCGTCTCTGTGACAGCGGGGTAGGGGTTAATATAGTATGTAGTTGTAATTGATCCCAAATACAGCTTTAAACTAGAGACCGTCTCTGTGACTGCGGAGTAAGGGTTAATATATTATGTAGGTGTAAATAATCCCAAATAGAGCTCCAAAAAAGAGGTCGTCTCTGTGACAGCGGGGTAAGGGTTAATATATTATGTAGATGTAAATAATCCCAAATACAGCTCCAAAATAGAGGTCGTCTCTGTGACAGCGGAGTAAGGGTTAATATATTATGTAGGTGTAATTGATCCCAAATACAGCTTTAAAGTAGAGACCGTCTCTGTGACTGCGGAGTAAGGGTTAATATATTATGTAGGTGTAAATAATACCAAATACAGCTCCGAAATAGAGGTCGTCTCTGTGACAGCGGAGTAAGGGTTAATATATAATGTAGGTGTAAATAATCCCAAATACAGCTCCGAAATAGAGGTCGTCTCTGTGACAGCGAGGTAATGGTTAATATATTATGTAGATGTAAATAATCCCAAATACAGCTCCAAAATAGAGACCGTCTCTGTGACAGCGGGTGAGTGTTAATATATTATGTAGGTGTAAGTAGTCCCGAATACAGCTCCAAAATAGAGACCGTCTCTGTGACAGCGGAGTTAGGGTTAATATATTATGTAGGTGTAAGTAGTCCCAAATACAGCTCCGAAACAGAGACCGTCTCTGTGACAGCGGGGTGAGGGTTAATATATTATGTAGGTGTAAGTAGTCCCAAATACAGCTCCGAAACAGAGACCGTCTCTGTGACAGCGGGGTAAGGGTTAATATATAATGTAGGTGTAATTGGTCCCAAATACAGCTCCTAAACAGAGACCGTCTCTGTGACAGCGGTGTAAGGGTTTATCTATTATGTAGGTGTAATTCGTCCCAAATACAGCTCCTAAACAGAGACCATCTCTGTGACAGCGGTGTAAGGGTTTATCTTTTATGTAGGTGTAATTGATCCCAAATACAGCTCCTAAACAGAGACAGTCTCTGTGACAGTGGAGTAAAGGTTTATCTATTCTGTAGGTGTAATTGGTCCCGAATACAGCTCCGAAACAGAGGTCGTCTCCAGGATACTCAGTAACCAGCTACCCGAGAACCGAATACTACAGTTAGGGTTTTGCGCTACTGCTGCTTCACTGGACAACATATTCACATATTCTAACTTTTATAGGGTTGTTCCTGATGATACGTTACAGGTTCAGGTTAGTATCTGCAGCTGGCTGCAGTGTTAACACTTTTGGGTGGAAGTATGATCTACTGGATGTCTCTGTTCACCAGTAAGGGGGCGGTAATGAACGAATCTGCGTCAGATCCATTGCTAAACGATGTGTTTGAAACTTATAGCGTGTGTGTCATAGATGATCCATCTTGTCAACCGCCGTCTCTCAGCAAACTAAAAAACTTTCAACCGACTTACATCAGATATGGAGTAATAGCGACTCACATCATGGCCAAATGACGCTGGCTGTAAGAGAACACAGTACAGGATACGACAGCTTGCGCAGGGTGATCTGGTTTTATACAGATCGCAAGGTCACGTGTAGGACCGCTGAATAGTACCTTTATTTTAAAAAAAAGTTTATATAGTTCTATCTGAAAATGTGTCCTATGTGTGAAATGATTGATAAGCAGTCGTGTGCGCAACACACACTATTTATGGACAGCCATGTCTAGGATTGGATTGTTCATCTGCATGTAATTAAGAAGTGTAAGCACCCAATAGATTTACGACAATTGACTTATATATGATCCTTTGCGGAGAGTCATTACGACTCAAAATCACTAGACAAGGCTTGTATATAGGAATCGTTAACGTTTAACAGCAGCATCCATGGGATATTAAGACATATTGACATGTGCAGGACGTATGGGCGTCTACTCAAATGTTGCATTAAAATACGCCATGCGATGCCTTTGTTTTTTATCCAAATTCAATAAAATAGAATTCCTAACGAGTTGGCCATGTCACAGATGAATATACGCAGCTTGATCTTCCCTTATCGCTATCTGTTAAAAATGTTAAACTCTGACCGAAATCCGACTATCCTATTATTATACTTGCCAATCATTTAAACACATTATTGTGTGTGTGTGTGTGTGTGTGTGTGTGTGTGTGTGTGTGTGTGTGTGTGTGTGTGTGTGTGTGTTCTCAGACTTAATACGCTGTGGACACAGTCAGTTGTAAAATAACCTACTTTGTGGACACATTTTGAATTGTGGACACCAAAACGCGGTGTCCACAAAGTTAACGTTAAATATGATTACATTTAATATGTTTTTTAATTTTCAACGGGAAGTGCAAACTGCAGTTGTGAACCACTTTTACACACACATAGATAATTCCTCAAAAATTGCAGAATTTGGTGTGTGGCACAAGTAATCTGCCGACAGACGCACTCTTGTAACATGATATCATCTCGCCTCTCATGGGGTCTAAGCCATGGCAATTAGTCTGCCAGAATAGCAATAAATCGCAATAAAGTAGCAATAAAACAGTTAGGGCGGGCTTATCGGGGCTTATCGGCTATTTAACGGTCATTTGTGCGAATAACAGTAAGATATTTTATATAAAATTATAGCTAAGAAATCTATCTTTTCAGCATTTATAAAATTATGTACATCCGGATTTAGATTAGTGACACAACATTGAAACATTGGTAAATATAGAATGCCATGCGGGGAAGTCCTCTTATACATGTAATTATGTTATTATACCTACAGCAAATATCCATTTATACCTACTCAAAATAATGGGAATGATCCCCTCATTGCTATGTACTGTCTACCTTTATACGTTATGTGCTTATTATGGTAAGGGTATTTTAGTATTAAAAACTAATACAGATTCAGACTATTCTAATTAGGGTCTCCACTGCAGTTGATGCAGACAAAATACACTGTGTGTTGGTGGATGTAAAACTGTGTAGACCCAGATCAAACGTCGATTAAAGAATGTCCAGCGTGGTCTGCGTCTACCCCTTTTTGTTCAGTAGATAAGTCCATAGCCTGATTAAGACTCTTTGACATATTCACATAACACCGGTATGTTACATACTTTTAATCAAACACTCATTACTGAATTATTCTGTAAATAGATATAGCAAACGTTTGTTTATCGCATATCAAGTCGATCACTAAACTTAACGAACGAATGAATTATCATATGTACAGATTACGTGTTGACCTGATAATGTATCAGCCTAGATAGTTGATAATTCTAAAACTATTTAACAATTTATGTGACACTAAGGAGGAATGGTACAGTTGAAATATTTTATTACGTCATTTTATTGCGTATATTTACCATGACGTCACACTCATCACCATGTAGAGTACACACAAATTAAATAAAACATTCACCGTAAGGTTTTTGTTATACCACAGGCGTCCGAATTTCTATTACAGCAAAAAATGCGGAAAATCACACAATACCTCGTTAAAATACACATAAAGTCTAACTATATTGTCTATACGCTTTGATAAAAATGATCGTAATGGTAATTTGGGGAATCCCGCACGTGTTACTATAAATAGCCCCTCTATACGCCCATATAGTGTGATAATAATGACACTATTGTTCGTTATGTTTGCAGGTAAACAATTGCTATGAATTTCGAATACGGAAACGTTACACATCTAGCGCGATAACAAACATATGTTTACGCACAAACTATTTTTCAAGCACCATAAATATCGATATCACGGCATGTGTAAGTCACAGGCAACAGTCATAACTCCACCGTCGTTGTGGACACATTTTTGATCCAGCGTGAAATCGTTCAGAAGTCGATGAATATCGTGAGAGTAATATCGCATTAATTATTCGTTTCCCCTTAAGATGGATACAACGTATTTTTATTAATTTAGTTCAATTTGTTTTGCGTGAATCACAAGATCCTTGTTCTAAGGCACGTTGTTACAAAACCGGAACAATGTAGATAACATTTAATATGAAATGGAGTCCTTTAAATGTACATAGCGTGTAGATAAACATCATGTGTTCGTTTTAATGTTCAACTTCAACAAAAGGGTGTAAAAGTGATCACGGCATGTGTATTTCACAGGAAACAGTTATACCACTGCGCTAACAACCCCACCGTCGTTGTGGACACATTTTATGAACAAGCGTGAGATCTTCTTAGAGCTTGTTAGATCTGCACTATCTTTTTCTCAGTGGTTCGTTATAAATAAAATATGCTGCAAGTCCAAATAGAATGGTGATTTTACATATCTCAAACAGTACGTATCGTCGGATCAAATATATTCTGTTTCAATTATAATAATACGTCAGATTCCCTCATTTTATAGAGAATATATTGTAATTTAGAGACAATCAACTTTGAATTGGATCAAGATCCGAGTTACTCGTCGCCTGAAATACGTGACAGCTGTCTGCGTACGTTGTATCAGAACCATGTAATCGGTGGAATATGGGTTAAGAAACATGCAACCCGCAAACTCTTATAACCCTTATAATGCTGCTATCATTCTCGGGTGCTGGAATAGTCGAGTTGATTGGCGCTTCCGATCGAAGAAATTTGAAATTAATAATTTGGTCCCGATTAGCATAATAAAGGTATATTTATCAAAACATGAAGGAATGCTATTTGTGTAAACAAGACGTTTGGTTGGCAGTAGGGTTGATCGCTCGGCGTATGATCCAAACCCAAGCCGTTTGATAGTTTTATTTATTTATTATTATTCTTTATTTCCTCCCAAATGGAAGATCATTTCAAAATAACAAAGACAATTATTAACAATGTCGATTGAAATATACAACATTATGAATGAGAGAGAGAGACAGAGAGAGAGAGAGAGAGAGAGAGAGAGAGAGAGAGAGAGAGAGAGAGAGAGAGAGAGAGAGAGAGAGAGAGAGAGAGAGAGAGAGAGAGAGAGAGAGAGAGAGAGAGAGAGAGAGAGAGAGAGAGGAGAGAGAGAGAGAGGAGAGAGAGAGAGAGAGAGAGAGAGGAGAGAGAGAGAGAGAGAGAGAGAGAGAGAGAGAGAGAGAGAGAGAGAGGGAAAGAAAATACAACAAAACAAATACTAATGACAGTATATGAGATGCACCGTAGCTGATCTTAACTAAATGCATTTGTTGATAATAGCTTCCCACCAAAGAAACGCTTGACCGAAACGAAGAGAAAAGCGTTCATAGGGAAGGGGGTGCAAAACCACGTGCAGAAATATACCCACATCAACACATCTCAACAATTAATACATGCAATATTACAACAGCACAAAAACAAACAAAACAAACATGACATAAAATAATACTGACAGTTTTTATTTAACCCGGTAAAAAGTACTTGTATCTATTCCATACGTTATGTAGAAATAGTACCACATGTTTGTAAAACATATCATAATTGTTAAGCAGTACGCTGTTCAAGTTCGGATTCAAACCGAATAAAAAGAGCTTCAACATACTCCTTACCATTCAAAGAATCTAGCATATTGAAAATACTACTACCAAATTTGACATAAGTTATTTATTGAAAGGAATCCGAGAGGGATCTTACACAAAAACAGTTAATCAGAATATGCTCAGTCAAACTTGTTTTAATATCACTATTTCCACACCGTGAGCAATGGGAGTAATCAGTGCATGCCGTGTAGTAATTTTTTATAATATTTGTCATCAATTAGATTCAAAAGTACTATAGTCCTCTGTCTAACAGCGTAGATCATGACGAAACGTAGAGTCGCTGATGTGACGTCTAGTTAATATTTTAAACTATAAGTTTGAATCCAGATCACGCCGAGTGTTTCGGAATCAGATCTTGTTCCAAGCTATTTTGCAAACGGCTAATGATTTCACCTTGTATTTTTAAGCAAATCGAATAAATATGCAAACTGAAGTTGACGAAAGTTTGAGCAGGCGACGATTTTCACAATAGAAATAGGGCTTAGACTTCAATTTCTCGTTGTCACGACCTTATATTGGTTTAAACATGCAGTGTGGTATCGATATTTGTCCATTATTTTGAATTACACACGTTGACGTCCAAATGCTTGTTGCCATCATTGACTTATAGGACATTTACTTCTAAATAATGGACAGTTATTGATTAACTCTGGGAAATAAAGTACAAATATAACAATGGGCGACGTTACAGTCACGTTTAAACTTTACAGCAATATAACACATTAAGGTAACTTCGGATTCAAGCACCATAAATATCGATATCACGGCATGTGTAAGTCACAGGCAACAGTTAAAACTCCACCGTTGTTGTGGACACATTTTTGATCCAGCGTGAAATCGTTCAGAAGTCGATGAATATCGTGAGAGTAATATCGCATTAATTATTCGTTTCCCCCTAAGATGGATACAACGTATTTTTATTAATTTAGATCAATTTGTTTTGCGTGAATCACAAGATCCTTGTTCTAAGGCACGTTGTTACAAAACCGGAACAATGTAGATAACATTTAATATGAAATGGAGTCCTTTAAATGTACATAGCGTGTAGATAAACATCATGTGTTCGTTTTAATGTTCAACTTCAATAAAAGGGTGTAAAAGTGATCACGGCATGTGTATTTCACAGGAAACAGTTATACCACTGCGCTAACAACCCCACCGTCGTTGTGGACACATTTTATGAATAAGCGTGAGATCTTCTGAGAGCTTGTTAGATCTGCACTATCTTTTACTCAGTGGTTCGTTATAAATAAAATATGCTGCAAGTCCAAATAGGATGTTGCTTTTACATATCTCAAACAGTACGTATCGTCGGATCAAATATATTCTGTTTCAATTATAATAATACGTCGGGTTCCCTCATTTTATAGAGAATATTGTAATTTAGAGACAATCAACTTTGAATTGGTTCAAGATCCGAGTTACTCGTCGCCTGAAATACGTGACAGCTGTCTGCGTACGTTGTATCAGAACCATGTAATCGGTGGAATATGGGTTAAGAAGCATGCAACCCGCAAACTCTTATAACCCTTATAATGCTGCTATCATTCTCGGGTGCTGGAATTGTCGAGTTGATTGGCGCTTCCGATCGAAGAAATTTGAAATTAATAATTTGGTCCCGATTAGCATAATAGAGGTATATTTATCAAAACATGAAGGAATGCTATTTGTGTAACACAAGACGTTTGGTTGGCAGTAGGGTTGATCGCTCGGCGTATGCTCCAAACCCAAGCCGTTGGATAGTAGGCTATACATATCAACCACTCAATCTCACACATTTTCTATAATATTTTTCACCAATTAGATTCAGAAGTACTATAGTCCTCTGTCTATGCAAACAGCGTAGATCATGACGAAACATAGAGTCGCTGATGTGACGTCTAGTTAATATTTTACACTATAAGTTTGAATCCAGATCACGACGAGCGTTTCGAAATCAGATATTGTTCCAAGCTATTTTGCAAACGGCTAATTATTTCACCTTGTATTTTTAAGCAAATCGAATGAATATCCAAACTGAAGTTGACGAAAGTTTGAGCAGGCGACGATTTTCACAATAGAAATAGGGCTTAGACTTCAATTTATCGTTGTCACGTCCTTATATTGTTTTAAACATGCAGTGTGGTATCGATATTTGTCCATTATTTTGAATTACACACGTTGACGTCCAAATGCTTGTTGCCATCATTGACTTATAGGACATTTACTTCTAAATAATGGACAGTTATCGATTAACTCTAGGAAATAAAGTACAAATATAACAATGGGCGACGTTACAGTCACGTTTAAACTTTACAGCAATATAACACGTTAAGTTAATTTCGGATTGATACATTGTTCGTTACATTTGCAGGAAAACAATTGCTATGAATTTCAAATACGGAAACGTTACACATCTAGCGCGATAACAAACATATGTTTACGCATAAACTATTTTTCAAGCACCATAAATATCGATATCACGACATGTGTAAGTCACAGGCAACAGTTATAACACCACCGTCGTTGTGGACACATTTTTGATCCAGCGTGAAATCGTTCAGAAGTCGATGAATATCGTGAGAGTAATATCGCATTAATTATTCGTTTCCCCCTAAGATGGATACAACGTATTTTTATTAATTTGATCACAAGATCAATGAAATGGACTCCTTTAAATGTACATAGCGTGTAGATAAACATCATGTGTTCGTTTTAATGTTCAACTTCAATAAAAGGGTGTAAAAGTGATCACGGCATGTGTATTTCACAGGAAACAATTATACCACTGCGCTAACAACCCCACCGTCGTTGTGGACACATTTTATGAATAAGCGTGAGATCTTTTTAGAGCTTGTTAGATATGCACTATCTTTTTCTCAGTGGTTCGTTATAAATAAAATATGCTGCAAGTTCAAATAGGATGGTGATTTAACATATCTCAAACAGTACATATCGTCGCATCAAATATATTCTGTTTCAATTCTAATAATACGCGGTTCCCTCATTTTATAGAGAATATATTGTAATTTAGAGACAATCAACTTTGAATTGGATCAAGATCCGAGTTACTCGTCGCCTGAAATACGTGACAGCTGTCTGCGTACGTTGTATCAGAACCATGTAATCGGTGGAATATTGGTTAAGAAACATGCAACCCGCACACTCTTATAACCCTTATCATGCTGCTATCATTCGCGGGTGCTGGAATAGTCTAGTTCATTGGCGCTTACGATCGAAGAAATTTGAAATTAATAATTTGGTCCCGATTAGCATAATGAAGGTAAATTTATCAATACATGAAGAAATGCTAGTTGTGTAAACAAGACGTTTGCTTAGAAGTAGGGTTAATCGCTCGGCGTATGATCCATGCCCAAGCTGTTTGAGTGTAGGCTACACATATCAACCACTCTATCTCACACATTTTATAGTAATTTTTTATAATATTTGTCATCAATTAGATTCAAAAGTACTATAGTCCTATGTCTATGCAAACAGCGTAGATCATGACGAAACGTAGAGTCGCTGATGTGACGTTTAGTTAATATTTTACACTATAAGTTTGAATCCAGATCACGCCGAGTGTTTCGGAATCAGATCTTGTTCCAAGCTATTTTGCAAACGGCTAATGATTTCACCTTGTATTTTTAAGCAAATCGAATAAATATGCAAACTGAAGTTGACGAAAGTTTGAGCAGGCGACCATTTTCACAATAGAAATAGGGCTAAGACTTCAATTTCTCGTTGTTACGGCCTTATATTGTTTTAAACATGCAGTGTGGTATCGATATTTGACATTATTTTCAATTACACACGTTGACGTCCAAATGCTTGTTGCCATCATTGACTTATAGGACATTTACTTCTAAATAATGGAAAGTTATCGATTAACTCTGGGAAATAAAGTACAAATATAACAATGGGCGACGTTACAGTCACGTTTAAACTTTACAGCAATATAACACATTAAGCTAACTTTGGATTGATACATTGTTCGTTATGTTTGCAGGTAAACAATTGCTATGAATTTCGAATACGGAAACGTTACACATCTAGCCCGAGAACAAACATACGTTTCCAACAGTAATAACTCCACCGTCGTTGTGGACACATTTTTGATCCAGCGTGAAATCGTTCAGAAGTCGATGAATATCGTGAGAGTAATATCGCATTAATTATTCGTTTCCCCCTAAGATGGATACAACGTATTTTTATTAATTTAGATGAATTTGTTTTGCGTGAATCACATGATCCTTTTCTAAGGCACGTTGTTACAAAACCGGAAGAATGTAGATAACATTTAATATGAAATGAAGTCCCTTAAATGTACATAGCGTGTAGATAAACATCATGTGTTCCTTTTAATGTTCAACTTCAATAAAAGGGTGTAAAAGTGATCACGGCATGTGTATTTCACAGGAAACTGTTATACCACTGCGCTAACAACCCCACCGTCGTTGTGGACACATTTTATGAATAAGCGTGAGATCTTCTTAGAGCTTGTTAGATCTGTACTATCTTTTTCTCAGTGGTTCGTTATAAATAAAATATGCTGAAAATCCAAATAGGATGGTGATTTTACATATCTCAAACAGTACGTATCGTCGGATCAAATATATTCTGTTTCATTTCTAATAATATGTCGGGTCCCCTAATTTTGTCGAGAATATATTGTAATTTAGAGACAATCAACTTTGAATTTGATCAAGATCCGAGTTACTCGTCGCCTGAAATACGTGACAGCTGTCTGCGTACGTTGTATCAGAACCATGTAATCTGTGGAGTATGGGTTAAGAAACATGCAACCCGCACACTCTTATAAACCTTATTATGCTGCTATAAATTTCGGGTGCTTGAATAGTCGAGTTGATTTCCGATCCAAGAAATTTGAAATTAATAATTTGGTCGCAATTAGCATAATAAAGGTAATTTTATCAAAACATGAAGGAATGCTAGTTGTGTAAACAAGACGTTTGGTTGGCAGTTGGGTTGATCGATTGGCGTATGATCGAAACCAAGCCGTTGGATAGTAGGCTATACATATCAACAACTCTATCTCACAAATGTTCTATAATATTTGTCACCAATTAGATTCAGAAGTACTATAGTCCTCTGTCTATGCAAACAGCGTAGATCATGACGAAACGTAGAGTCGCTGATGTGACGTTTAGTTAATATTTTGCACTATACGTTTGAATCCAGATCACGCCGAGTGTTTCGGTATCAGATCTTGTTCCAAGCTATTTTGCAAACGGCTAATGATTTCACCTTGTATTTTTAAGCAAATCGAATAAATATGCAAACTGAAGTTGACGAAAGTTTGAGCAGACGACCATTTTCACAATAGAAATAGGGCTAAGACTTCAATTTCTCGTTGTCACGGCCTTATATTGTTTTAAACATGCAGTATGGTATCGATATTTGTCCATTATTTCCAATTACACACGTTGACGTCCAAATGCTTGTTGCCATCATTGACTTATAGGACATTTACTTCTAAATAATGGAAAGTTATCGATTAACTCTGGGAAATAAAGTACAAATATAACAATGGGCGACGTTACAGTCACGTTTAAACTTTACAGCAATATAACACATTAAGGTAACTTTGGATTGATACATAGTTCGTTATGTTTGCAGGTAAACAATTGCTATGAATTTCGAATACGGAAACGTTACACATCTAGCCCGAGAACAAACATATGTTTCCGCACAAACAGTTTTTCAAGCACCATAAATATCGATATCACGGCATGTGTAAGTCACAGGCAACAGTTATAACACCACCGTCGTTGTGGACACATTTTTGATCCAGCGTGAAATCGTTCAGAAGTCGATGAATATCGTGAGAGTAATATCGCATTAATTATCCGTTTCCCCCTTAGATGGATACAACGTATTTTTATTCATTTAGATGAATTCGTTTTGCGTGAATCACAAGATCCTTGTTCTAAGGCACGTTGTTACAAAACCGGAACAATGTAGATAACATTTAATATGAAATGAAGTCCCTTAAATGTACATAGCGTGTAGATAAACATCATGTGTTCGTTTTAATGTTCAACTTCAATAAAAGGGTGTAAAAGTGATCACGGCATGTGTATTTCACAGGAAACAGTTATACCACTGCGCTAACAACCCCACCGTCGTTGTGGACACATTTTATGAATAAGCGTGAGATATTTATAGAGCTTGAGCTTGTTAGATCTGCACTATCTTTTACTCAGTGGTTCGTTATAAATAAAATATGCTGCAAATCCAAAAAGGATGGTGATTTTACATATCTTAAACAGTACGTATCGTCGGATCAAATATATTCTGTTTCATTTCTAATAATATGTCGGGTCCCCTAATTTTGTAGAGAATATATTGTAATTTAGAGACAATCAACTTTGAATTGGATCAAGATCCGAGTTACTCGTCGCCTGAAATACGTGACAGCTGTCTGCGTACGTTGTATCAGAACCATGTAATCTGTGGAGTATGGGTTAAGAAACATGCAACCCGCACACTCTTATAACCCTTATTATGCTGCTATAATTCTCGGGTGCTGGAATAGTCGAGTTGATTTCCGATCCAAGAAATTTGAAATTAATAATTTGGTCGCAATTAGCATAATAAAGGTAATTTTATCAAAACATGAAGGAATGCTAGTTGTGTAAACAAGACGTTTGGTTGGCAGTTGGGTTGATCGATTGGCGTATGATCGAAACCAAGCCGTTGGATAGTAGGCTATACATATCAACAACTCTATCTCACAAATGTTCTATAATATTTGTCACCAATTAGATTCAGAAGTACTATAGTCCTCTGTCTATGCAAACAGCGTAGATCATGACGAAACGTAGAGTCGCTGATGTGACGTTTAGTTAATATTTTGCACTATACGTTTGAATCCAGATCACGCCGAGTGTTTCGGAATCAGATCTTGTTCCAAGCTATTTGGCAAACGGCTAATGATTTCACCTTGTATTTTTAAGCAAATCGAATAAATATGCAAACTGAAGTTGACGAAAGTTTGAGCAGGCGACCATTTTCACAATAGAAATAGGGCTAAGACTTCAATTTCTCGTTGTCACGGCCTTATATTGTTTTAAACATGCAGTGTGGTATCGATATTTGTCCATTATTTTCAATTACACACGTTGACGTCCAAATGCTTGTTGCCATCATTGACTTATAGGACATTTACTTCTAAATAATGGAAAGTTATCGATTAACTCTGGGAAATAAAGTACAAATATAACAATGGGCGACGTTACAGTCACGTTTAAACTTTACAGCAATATAACACATTAAGGTAACTTTGGATTGATACATAGTTCGTTATGTTTGCAGGTAAACAACTGCTATGAATTTCGAATACGGAAACGTTACACATCTAGCCCGAGAACAAACATATGTTTCCGCACAAACAGTTTTTCAAGCACCATACATATCGATATCACGGCATGTGTAAGTCACAGGCAACAGTTATAACACCACCGTCGTTGTGGACACATTTTTGATCCAGCGTGAAATCGTTCAGAAGTCGATGAATATCGTGAGAGTAATATCGCATTAATTATCCGTTTCCCCATTAGATGGATACAACGTATTTTTATTCATTTAGATGAATTCGTTTTGCGTGAATCACAAGATCCTTGTTCTAAGGCACGTTGTTACAAAACCGGAACAATGTAGATAACATTTAATATGAAATGAAGTCCCTTAAATGTACATAGCGTGTAGATAAACATCATGTGTTCGTTTTAATGTTCAACTTCAATAAAAGGGTGTAAAAGTGATCACGGCATGTGTATATCACAGGAAACAGTTATACCACTGCGCTAACAACCCCACCGTCGTTGTGGACACATTTTATGAATAAGCGTGAGATATTTTTAGAGCTTGAGCTTGTTAGATCTGCACTATCTTTTACTCAGTGGTTCGTTATAAATAAAATATGCTGCAAATCCAAATAGGATGGGGATTTTACATATCTCAAACAGTACGTATCGTCGGATCAAATATATTCTGTTTCATTTCTAATAATATGTCGGGTCCCCTAATTTTGTCGAGAATATATTGTAATTTAGAGACAATCAACTTTGAATTGGAACAAGATCCGAGTTACTCGTCGCCTGAAATACGTGACAGCTGTCTGCGTACGTTGTATCAGAAGCATGTAATCTGTGGAGTATGGGTTAAGAAATATGCAACCCGCACACTCTTATAAACCTTATTATGCTGCTATAATTCTCGGGTGCTGGAATAGTCGAGTTGATTTCCGATCCAAGAAATTTGAAATTAATAATTTGGTCGCAATTAGCATAATAAAGGTAATTTTATCAAAACATGAAGGAATGCTAGTTGTGTAAACAAGACGTTTGGTTGGCAGTTGGGTTGATCGATTGGCGTATGATCGAAACCAAGCCGTTGGATAGTAGGCTATACATATCAACAACTCTATCTCACAAATGTTCTATAATATTTGTCACCAATTAGATTCAGAAGTACTATAGTCCTCTGTCTATGCAAACAGCGTAGATCATGACGAAACCTAGAGTCGCTGATGTGACGTTTTGTTAATATTTTGCACTATAAGTTTGAATCCAGATCACGCCGAGTGTTTCGGAATCAGATCTTGTTCCAAGCTATTTTGCAAACGGCTAATGATTTCACCTTGTATTTTTAAGCAAATCGAATAAATATGCAAACTGAAGTTGACGAAAGTTTGAGCAGGCGACCATTTTCACAATAGAAATAGGGCTAAGACTTCAATTTCCCGTTGTCACGGCCTTATATTGTTTTAAACATGCAGTGTGGTATCGATATTTGTCCATTATTTTCAATTACACACGTTGACGTCCAAATGCTTGTTGCCATCATTGACTTATAGGACATTTACTTCTAAATAATGGAAAGTTATCGATTAACTCTGGGAAATAAAGTACAAATATAACAATGGGCGACGTTACAGTCACGTTTAAACTTTACAGCAATATAACACATTAAGGTAACTTTGGATTGATACATAGTTCGTTATGTTTGCAGGTAAACAATTCCTATGAATTTCGAATACGGAAACGTTACACATCTAGCCCGAGAACAAACATATGTTTCCGCACAAACAGTTTTTCAAGCACCATAAATATCGATATCACGGCATGTGTAAGTCACAGGCAATAGTTATAACACCACCGTCGTTGTGGACACATTTTTGATCTAGCGTGAAATCGTTCAGAAGTCGATGAATATCGTGAGAGTAATATCGCATTAATTATCCGTTTCCCCCTTAGATGGATACAACGTATTTTTATTCATTTAGATGAATTCGTTTTGCGTGAATCACAAGATCCTTGTTCTAAGGCACGTTGTTACAAAACCGGAACAATGTAGATAACATTTAATATGAAATGAAGTCCCTTAAATGTACATAGCGTGTAGATAAACATCATGTGTTCGTTTTAATGTTCAACTTCAATAAAAGGGTGTAAAAGTGATCACGGCATGTGTATTTCACAGGAAACAGTTATACCACTGCGCTAACAACCCCACCGTCGTTGTGGACACATTTTATGAATAAGCGTGAGATATTCTTAGAGCTTGAGCTTGTTAGATCTGCACTTCTTTTACTCAGTGGTTCGTTATAAATAAAATATGCTGCAAATCCAAATAGGATGGGGATTTTACATATCTCAAACAGTACGTATCGTCGGATCAAATATATTCTGTTTCATTTCTAATAATATGTCGGGTCCCCTAATTTTGTCGAGAATATATTGTAATTTAGAGACAATCAACTTTGAATTGGATCAAGATCCGAGTTACTCGTCGCCTGAAATACGTGACAGCTGTCTGCGTACGTTGTATCAGAACCATGTAATCTGTGGAGTATGGGTTAAGAAACATGCAACCCGCACACTCTTATAAACCTTATTATGCTGCTATAATTCTCGGGTGCTGGAATAGTCGAGTTGATTTCCGATCCAAGAAATTTGAAATTAATAATTTGGTCGCAATTAGCATAATAAAGGTAATTTTATCAAAACATGAAGGAATGCTAGTTGTGTAAACAAGACGTTTGGTTGGCAGTTGGGTTGATCGATTGGCGTATGATCGAAACCAAGCCGTTGGATAGTAGGCTATACATATCAACAACTCTATCTCACAAATGTTCTATAATATTTGTCACCAATTAGATTCAGAAGTACTATAGTCCTCTGTCTATGCAAACAGCGTAGATCATGACGAAACGTAGAGTCGCTGATGTGACGTTTAGTTAATATTTTGCACTATAAGTTTGAATCCAGATCACGCCGAGTGTTTCGGAATCAGATCTTGTTCCAAGCTATTTTGCAAACGGCTAATGATTTCACCTTGTATTTTTAAGCAAATCGAATAAATATGCAAACTGAAGTTGACGAAAGTTTGAGCAGGCGACCATTTTCACAATAGAAATAGGGCTAAGACTTCAATTTCTCGTTGTCACGGACTTATATTGTTTTAAACATGCAGTGTGGTATCGATATTTGTCCATTATTTTCAATTACACACGTTGACGTCCAAATGCTTGTTGCCATCATTGACTTATAGGACATTTACTTCTAAATAATGGAAAGTTATCGATTAACTCTGGGAAATAAAGTACAAATATAACAATGGGCGACGTTACAGTCACGTTTAAACTTTACAGCAATATAACACGTTAAGTTAACTTCGGATTGATACATTGTTCGTTATTTTTGCAGGTAAACAATTGCTATGAATTTCGAATACGGAAACGTTACACATCTAGCGCTATAACAAACATATGTTTACGCACAAACTATTATTCAAGCACCATAAATATCGATATCACGGCATGTGTAAGTCACAGGCAACAGGTATAACTCCACGGTCGTTGTGGACACATTTTAGATCCAGCGTGAAATCGTTCAGAAGTCGATGAGTGGAGTAATATCGCATTATATATTCGTTTCCCCCTAAGATGGATACAACGTAAATGTTATCAATTTAGATTAATTTGTTCTGCGTTAATCGCAAGATCAATGAAATGGACTCCTTTAAATGTACATAGCGTGTAGATAAACATCATGTGTTCGTTTTAATGTTCAACTTCAATAAAAGGGTGTAAAAGTGATCACGGCATGTGTATTTCACAGGAAACAGTTATACCACTGCGCTAACAACCCCACCGTCGTTGTGGACACATTTTATGAATAAGCGTGAGATCTTCTTAGAGCTTGTTAGATCTGCACTATATTTTACTCAGTGGTTCGTTATAAATAAAATATGCTGCAAATCCAAATAGGATGGTGATTTTACATATCTCAAACAGTACGTATCGTCGGATCAAATATATTCTGTTTCATTTCTAATAATATGTCGGGTCCCCTAATTTTGTCGAGAATATATTGTAATTTAGAGACAATCAACTTTGAATTGGATCAAGATCCGAGTTACTCATCGCCTGAAATACGTGACAGCTGTCTGCGTACGTTATATCAGAACCATGTAATCGGTGGAATATGGGTTAAGAAACATGCAACCCGCACACTCTTATAACCCTTATAATGCTGTTATCATTCTCGGGTGCTGGAATAGTCGAGTTGATTGGCGCTTCCGATCGAAGAAATTTGAAATTAATAATTTGGTTGCGATTCGCATAATAAAGGTAAATTTACCAAAACATGAAGGAATGCTAGTTGTGTTAACAAGACGTTTGGTTAGAAGTAGGGTTGATCGCTCGGCGTATCATCCAAACCCAAGTTGTTGTATAGTAGGCTATACATATCAACCACTCTATCTCACAAATTTTATAGTAATTTTGTTATAATATTTGTCACCAATTATATTCAAAAGTACTATAGTCCTCTGTCTATGTAAACAGCGTAGATCATGACGCAACGTAGAGTCGCTGATGTGACATTTAGTTAATATTTTACACTATAAGTTTGGATCCAGATCACGCCGAGTGTTTCGGAATCAGATCTTTTTCAAAGCTATTTTGCAAACGGCTAATGATTTCACCTTGTATGTTTAAGCAAATCGAATAAATATGCAAACTGAAGTTGACGAAAGTTTGAGCAGGCGACGATTTTCACAATAGAAATAGGGCTTAGACTTCAATTTCTCGTTGTCACTTCCTTATATTGTTTTAATCATGCAGTGTGGTATCGATATTTGTCCATTATTTTGAATTACACACGTTGACGTCCAGATGCTTGTTGCCATCATTGACTTATAGGACATTTATTTCTAAATAATGGACAGTTATCGATTATCTCTAGGAAATAAAGTACAAATATAACAATTGGCGACGTTACTGTCACGTTTAAACTTTACAGCAATATAACACATTAAGGTAACTTCGGATTGATACATTGTTCGTTATGTTTGCAGGTAAACAATTGCTATGAATTTCGAATACGGAAACGTTACACATCTAGCGCGATAACAAACATATGTTTACGCACAAACTGTTTTTCAAACACCATCAATATCGATATCACGGCATGTGTAAGTCACAGGCAACAGGTATAACTCCATGGTCGTTGTGGACACATTTTTGATCCAGCGTGAAATCGTTCAGAAGTCGATGAATATCGTGAGAGTAATATCGCATTAATTATTCGTTTCCCCCTTAGATGGATACAACGTAATTTTAATTAATTTAGATGAATTTGTTTTGCGTGAATCACATGATCCTTTTCTAAGGCACGTTGTTACAAAACCGGAACAATGTAGATAACATTTAATATGAAATGAAGTCCCTTAAATGTACATAGCGTGTAGATAAACATCATGTGTTCGTTTTAATGTTCAACTTCAATAAAAGGGTCTAAAAGTGATCACGGCATGTGTATTTCACAGGAAACAGTTATACCACTGCGCTAACAACTCCACCGTCGTTGTGGACACATTTTATGAATAAGCGTGAGATCTTCTTAGAGCTTGTTAGATCTGCACTATCTTTTTCTCGGTGGTTAGTTATAAATAAAATATGCTGCAAGTCCAAATAGCATGGTGATTTTACATATCTCAAACAGTACGTATCGTCGGATCAAATATATTCTGTTTCATTTCTAATAATATGTCGGGTTCCCTTATTTTGTCGAGAATATATTGTAATTTAGAGACAATCAACTTTGAATTGGAGTAAGATCCGAGTTACTCGTCGCCTGAAATACGTGACAGCTGTCTGCGTACGTTGTATCAGAACCATGTAATCGGTGGAATATGGGTTAAGAAACATGCAACCCGCACACTCTTATAACCCTTATCATGCTGCTATAATTCTCGGGTGCTGGAATAGTCGAGTTGATTTTCGATCAAAGAAATTTGAAATTAATAATTTGGTCGCAATTAGCATAATAAATGTAAATTTATCAAAACATGAAGGAATGCTAGTTGTGTAAACAAGACGTTTGGTTGGCAGTAGGGTTGATCGCTCGGCGTATGATCCAAACCAAGCCGTTGGATAGTAGGCTATACATATCAACCACTCTATCTCACAAATTTTCTATAATATTTGTCACCAATTAGATTCAGAAGTACTATAGTCCTCTGTCTATGCAAACAGCGTAGATCATGACGAAACGTCGAGTCGCTGATGTGACGTTTAGTTAATATTTACACTATAAGTTTGAATCCAGATCACGCCGAGTGTTTCGGAATCAGATCTTGTTCCAAGCTATTTTGCAAACGGCTAATGATTTCACCTTGTATTTTTAAGCAAATCGAATAAATATGCAAACTGAAGTTGACGAAAGTTTGAGCAGGCGACCATTTTCACGATAGAAATAGGGCTGCTTAGACTTCAATTTCTCGTTGTCACGTCCTTATATTGTTTTAAACATGCAGTGTGGTATCGATATTTGTCCATTATTAAAAATTACACACGTTGACGTCCAAATGCTTGTTGCCATCATTGACTTATAGGATATGTACTTCTAAATAATGGACAGTTATCGATTAACTCTGGGAAATAAAGTACAAATATAACAATGGGCGACGTTACAGTCACGTTTATACTTTACAGCAATATAACACTTTAAGGTAACTTCGGATTGATACATTGTTCGTTGTGTTTCCCGGTATACATATTCTATGAATCTTAAATACGGAAACGTTATACAACTAACGCGAGAACAAACATGTATTTACGCACAGACGCTTTTTAGCACCATTAATTACGATATCACGGCTTGTGAAATTCACAGGCAACACTTATTATCCGCCCCCCTCCTTTTTTTATGCAGTGGTACATAGTGTACTTGGGGTAATGTATATTTTATAACACTGTATCAAATCACTGTTTTAATCCACGAGGTTGATCATATACTATACTATGAAAATCGTATGTTCCAACTATGTTAAAAAATAGTAAGCAAATATTTTGTTAAGTTTGAACAGGTATCGGACAATATTAGATAGCGAAACGACTCCTGACTAAGTAGCAAATCGACTGTGGCGAAACGACTTATGTGGCGAAAGTGTAAGGTTGCGAAACGCTAGGTGACGAATCAACTAGTAACCATTTATATCACTTTCATTATGGTATATACATAATAATATTATGAGTGTGTTTATGAATACAGAACAACTTTTGTTTACTAATGGTTGTTTGTAAAAATAATAACAGAAAAGTTAAAATACGTGAGCGCCGTTGCACGGTGTCCAACAATGAGACATTACAAAACAGTGTAGACGCTGCCAGTTATTTCGCTTCAGACGGCGTCTTATCAGTTTCTACACTTTCAGCTGCTTGAGTCAATAATATGTTTTCTTCAAATATGCCTAGTTCAGACACAATACTTTCAACATAACAACTGATTTATATCTACACTATTTGAAATGTCTGAAAGTTTGAAAAAATACCGAGGATTTTGTTTGTTTTTGCACGGGAACACTTTTATACTGATCTGGACACAAATAAATTGTTTACTAACAAAAGGTTATTCTAATTGTTTGATTGTTTAAATTTGCACCATGTTAGTTTGTATAATAGAGCATTTTAATTTTCACTTTCATTAGTCTTGCTGAGTTTAGTGTGATTTCAATTAAGCAAAACTTCAAGCTTGCCATATTTTGATAGCCGACAAAGGGCGGTTAATATAACTTCATCGAGACGGTCAGTGACAATCATTTTCATATGCGTTTTTATAAGACAATTCTTTGTCTTGGCGAATAATGGTTACTTATTCACATTAATATATTCATTACATACAGAACATTTAAACTCCAGGTCTACATATTTTGTATTAAAATAAAACGAAGCTCTTTAGTTGTCATAATTTAGGAAGCGAAATGTATGAGCAGAGAAACAGTCTGAATTACAAACTACTTTAGACTAGGTAGCGAACAGTCAAGGTAGCGAAAAGACCATCAATCATTTCTAACAGGCGGTGCCGAGTCTTGAGATTATAATGCAAAAATAATTATTTGATTGCATGAAAAGATAAATGTGTTATCAAATCATATCATACATACTCGCGTCCCTACCGCATTTCTGAATGTAGAACTTTAATTGTTATTTTCAATAATTTATATGGTCATGCATCTAGGTGAAAAATCCTCAAACACCGTGACACTTATCCTATATACTCTAATATGTGTCCATAGTGACTGTCTAAAGTGCATGTACACACATTGTGTCCACAGTGCAAATATGGTGTCCACAACATAGGTTATACTACTTTTACTATTTTTACATTTTATCAGGTACTCTATGACTGTATATGTTTTTAAGACCTACTAGTTACTAATAATGTAAACAAAGAGTCTGTACCTTTATTATTTCTGTAAGTGTCCACAAAGTAGGTTTAGGTAGGCAGTGTCCACAACCTTTCCAACTCGAGTATGTGTGTGTGTGTGTGTGTGTGTGTGTGTGTGTGTGTGTGTGGAGTGGCTGATATTATGTTGGGCTATTGCAGACAATGGTTCAGATGATGGTTGACCTACAGTGGACTAGAATTGCAATTATTTACGAGAATGATACATACGGCCAAGGCGTTGCAAACAATCTACAAATAGAAGCAATCAAGAACCACATTTGTATTGCTATGTCTGCTGCAATAACCAGAGATGCCTCAAGAGATATCTCTGGTGATCAGATAAAAGAGATTCTTAATAGACTTGTTATAGCTGGAACAAAGATCGGGGCTGCTGTATACATAGGGAATAGAGATGTTGCAAATAAAGTGTTACTGGTTACAGACGAACAGGCATATCGGGATGTTCCAATATTCCTTCTGTCAGAAACAGCCCAACTTCAGATGGACGTTTTTAAGAAGACGGAGGAGAGTGTGTTTACTAAGTCGCTTGGTTCTCTTTTAACTTCTGTCCCGTATGATGAAATAGGCGGTTTTCAGTCCTACTGGTTGTCTTTGTTCACCAGTAAGGGGGCGGTAATGAACGAATCTGTGTCAAATCCATTGCTGAAAGATGTGTTTGAAACTTATAGCGGGTGTGTCATAGATGATCTATCTTGTCAACCGCCTTCTTTCAGCAAACTAAAACACTTGTATCAGTTCCAACCGACTTACATCAGATATGGAGTAATAGCGACTCACGTCATGGCCAAATTACTAGAACAAGTTTACCACACTGTATGCGATGCTCCTTGTAATAGTGTCGATGACTTTCTTAATAAATTTAGATCAAACATGATGATAGAGGCAATCGACGGATTAAAAGTTTCTTTCCCGGATGATTTCGTTTCTGGTATAGAAAGCAGTGGTAAACCGATGACCTTAACATTTTCCTCAATGTCTGCAAATCCACAGTACGATGTCACTGATACAGTGTATGAAGCATACAATTTTGTACAAGTTCCAAATGCTACATATTCGTTTTCTAAGGTAAGTGAACGTAACGACATTAAACGCTTTATAAACTTCCATTAAGAGTGACAAAGCTTCCAGTATTAGCGGAGATGAATATGATAAAGCGAGGAGTTTGTTGCACCAAGCGATCGCTGACATTTGCATGTTATTTTTTGTTTTCAAGAATTGTTCAACCCTGTTATGTCAAATTCACCAGCACCTGTCTATTCCGAAGTCTCATAGACTATCAGGCCGATATCGGCTTAGCTCATTGATCTGCATTGAAAATAACACCGAACCATTTTAATTACGTCGTTTATGTTCTTAGATATGTGGATCAATTGGAACATTAATGATATTCATTTCATCTTTTGTAAATTTACTTTTTTTTTTAGAAAGCTAAAGCTTGATTCCTTTTCTGAAATCAGAGACTTTCTAACACTTCGTCTGTTGCGATTATTTATTAATCCACGAAACGAGCTTTGGACTGTTTTTCTTTTCTACATGGCGTTGATATTAACAACCTTTGTGAATTAATGAAGTCAATCTTTACGTGATCGCCCCGGTGTTGTAGTGGTAGAGCGTCCGCCTCGAGTGCGGCAGGTCGCGGGTTCGACCTCGGCCGGTCATACAAAAGAATTTAAAAATATTAGTAATGGCTTTCCCTCATTGTTGATCAGGGTTGTGAGGTTAGTATTACGACAGAATCGCTAGTGTCAGGATAGACTGACCAGTAGTACTGGTAACACCCTGGGACCGCGGTAATATATCTGAACATTTATTGAAAGCGGCGATAAACACCACAAACACAAACAAACAAAAAAGCCTTTACGTCCATGTTTTCCATTAAAGATTGGAGATGTTACCAAAGAAATGCTCACTCTAGACAAGGCACGGATCATAGATTATGACGAGAACGGCAATCCTAGCCAATACCCCAACGTTCGTAAAGGACAGTGTGACGCGCCACGAGTATGTACAGAGTGTATAGTCAGTGACGTTGCGGAACTGGTGTACCACGTACCAGGGGACGTGTACGTTATAGGTAGATAATTCAGGAAGTATGGAATAAAATATCATAATAATCTATGTGAAAACATCTGAAATATGACTTATGTGAAATAGCTAAATGAAACACGGAGTGTAAAATAAAAACTTTATCCATGAGCAAATAATACGGTACGGTAATAGTACGCAATCCCTTTAAATATTTAAAAAACTTTGTATATTATGTCTTCCAAAGAGATGAAAGTCAGTAAAACAATTTATATCATTAAAACTCTTTAATAATTGAATTATCGACCACTTGGTCTTGATCAAGATTAAATTTAATACAAAAGAAATTGATGTGCAGTCAATTTTTGTGTCGAGGAGATCAAGTCCTTTAAATCCTTTAAATATTGTTTTTGGTTTGTCATCTTTGGAAAACAAATTAGGTATACCCGAGTCTGTGTTTTTGTCCAAAATGACCTTGTAAAATCAATACCAGGTCTTTTGTTATTTTTCGTCACTTAGTCACACTGTCACCGTCAGTACCTTTTTGTTATCATTATAATTTAAAGAAAATTTCCTTGGCTTTTTTTAATTATTCATATAACATTTCAAATCCGTTTATAATACGAGTTAGATGTGTTATTTATATTCTCCACAAGTTATATTTTGTATAGTGTTTGCAGATATATTTAAGTTTTCTTAACAATAAAAGTAGTTATATGCTTCTTCACACTAATGCTCCATTTTCACTTTGAAAGTAACACCAAGCCTGTCATATTTTCTTCGTTCATATTATCAAATTCATCATCCAACATAGCATGCTCTTCTTTATTATGGTCGTGTCATTTTATCTCTTTGGTATGAATTCTCATTTTGAATTCCCTGATTTTTCTGATAGGAAGAATACGTCATTGATTTCCGCAAACTTTCATTAATAAAGGAAATTCTTCATCACTTATGCTTATGGTAAACAAAAGTGCCTCACTTGGTACATAGGGGCCTGCCAAGCTATTAAAAAATGTGTACACTTTGTTATATATAGACAAGGGATGTAACCTCGTCGTCAGCCGGATTTTGACTCAAGTTTTAATTTTGGTCCGATATAAAACGAAAGTCGACGATTGAATAAAGCGCTATGCGCTAGCATTTAGCCAAATATCTACCATGAACACTGTTCACACGGATTTAAGCCGTATCACAAACGATCGGTTTACGAAAACAAGACTTAAAATTCAATGCTAGATGTTATATGCCTTACTTATTGACACGTATTGTGTAAAAAGGTAATTTCCAAAATAAATGTAAATGTTGTAAATATTACAATATGACATTTTTTTACAATGGGAAAATCCCAATACCAGTCATCACTCATTCGGAATTAAAATGATAAAAGAAAGGAAACGTTAGGAAAATTCTAACCAAGTGATATGTGCCTAGACTGTTTATCATTTCAACCGAATGATCAAATATGGAGCACAATAGTAAGTGATAAGTCATATAAGGAAAGTGTATCCAACGACGAGAAGCTAACAGGAATCACTAACCTCCATTACAAGGGGGGGAAACAAAACGTAATGGACCTGTTAAAAGCGAAATGCTTATAAGTTTCGACTTAGTTGGTTTCTACTTCTATATGAACTACATGAACTACATGAAAAATCATAACACTAACGGTGAAAGTTGACAGGTACTGTGAATGTATATCTAAAATCGAATTCTCTTTGACAACTGTTAAAATGTAGTGTACTATTATTTGGTATTGTACATTTGTAAATGGTTGTTTGTAGTAACACATTATGCAATGGGAAACTGTTGTGTTGGACGAATTCCTTCGGCTGAGTTGCCCGAGCTTGCGAGTCCGAACACAATAGTTTCCCATAATCATGCAATAATATTTTTATTGTACAATTTGATATTAGCTATTTAATATTTTTCCTTTCGTGTGTTTTGAATACTCTGAGCATTTAGAAATTAACAATTGTTTTACATTGTATTGATAAATAAACATTAATAAAATATCGTGCGATTATTGACCTTCTCTATCAATTAACGAACCGCCGTTTTTTTATCCCCATTTGGTTTCGACTCGATATTGAATCGTCATATAGTATTGCACATTACTAGGAAACGTACATGTACATGTTTTACTTCAATTTGTTATGACGTTTGATTTAAATCGGTATGCGAATATAAATGACACTATAATGCATGTAGTTGAATACATTATTACTTTAATGGATTGGAAATTGAAAAAATGAATGGATTGGAAATTGAAATGAATGGATTGGATCTTGAAATGAATGGATAGGAAATTGAAATGAATGGATTGGATCTTGAAATGAATGGATTGGAAATTGTAATGATTGAACTATAAACTGCTGTATCAATATGAAGATGAAACTGCAAAGATAAAGTAGCAGGTGATCGAAGTTTACGAGTGGGATCATTTCTATTTTTAGGTATTGTTTCTATAAACAACAAACACATGGAAACACCGCAAGGCTGTGGTGCAGTTCGAACAATACATGGCTTCCAAATGGTTTTGGCGATGGAGGTGAGTATTGAAATTTTCAAAGTAGGTATATAAGTCTGCGCTGCCTATCTTTTTTAAACGAATTGACCATGTGTGTCTTATATATATGAAATGACAACGAATGTCAGATTCCTTTTATCACATGACGAAACACAAAAAGAAAATAGTTGTTTCGCTATCAGAAAATAGTCCCAACATGTAATAACTTAATAGACTGTTAACTAATCACACACAAAGATATTTTTATGACCGATAATGGTCCCTTTACCTCGTCCATCTATCGTGTCGTTTGTGTTTACCGGAGACACGTTCTCAGCCATTTTGTAAACATTCTCTGATGAATACACAAATGGTGATTCGGTCATGTTATATTACACGTGTCATATACATGTATAAAGAAATACGTAATGGGTATATTAAATCGGATACAAGTATTGGCATGTGATAAACCGTTTTATCATCGTCAATGTAGTGCATAATTGCACGTCCAACTTTACAGATGGTCATATTCCGTAATTATCTGATTTTACATTATATTTTACCTTAGAAAGAAGTGACATTTTGTAATTACATCATCGATTTCACGTGTTTCTATATGAAAGATAGCCATATTGCATAATTACAGCATTTTAATAATATGTGTTTACATACAATAGGTAACAGTGGACATGTTGTATGCCAGATAGCGTACCCTCTTTACACAAATTACATGTATCAACTAATGTATAGACAAGTGTAGGCTACTTCAGACGAATATTTTCAGAAGTTCTTCTATACGTCAACGATGAAATAATGTTAAATAGGCAAACATAGTAAGATCGTTTTAAAAACGACACGAACATGTATTATGCCATCGTAATAATGATTATTACACACTATTCTTGTCATGTTATTTATTTTACATATTTCCTCCAATACGTCTGTCTTGGTTATATCTAAATGTATTTGTAACATGTCATAAATAAACAGTTTAAATAGCAAATGTCTAATCTATTTCGGCCTTGTTTTTATCTTTATACAGTTTGGTATAGAGACATTTCTCAATTCAAGTGAGTACATAGCGTATAAGGAAATGTTCAAAGGTATAAGGATAGGATTAGTGATTCTGAATAGCTGTAACAACGCTCTAGAAATAAACAGGAAATTGCTGAATTTACACAAAGACGGGATCACCTTGGACGATGGTTCCCACCTTGACATGACAAACCGGATCTTAGGTACCAGTGAACTCGTTATAACTCGGAAATGCGATCATTAAAATATCCCTCATATAGACGCTTTCTGACGCCTCTGCAGCAGACGGATTTTCGTCATTTGCCATAATGTTTTCCAATTTGAGTCATAGGTTATCCATTCAATATTAGAGATTTTCTATATTTTGACAAAATATGTTTAAAGTCGTCTGCTGCAGAATTGTCGTATGAGGGAAAGGGTTAAACTCGAACCAATTTCGGTCTTTTGAAAGAAAACAGCGTAGCAACAGTGCCGACGAGCAATCAGAACTTCTGCTGCGCTGTTTTCTATATATGTATGATTTTAAAACCGACTTGTTTGTCATAATACGTCCATAGGTAATGTGTATGAACTTTGCTATACCATGTATCTCAAACATAGTGTCCAGAAAATATATGGTGCAGACACGCTATTCCTACGTTGTTTGATTGGACGAAAGTAAATTTCAAAAGAGAAAATACCTCTAAAGGAAATAATGACATTATATAATACCTACTCGATAAAGGAATAAAAACAAGGAATCTGATATGTGATAATGTGCGTGAAAATGCACTCTTTTTCAATTTTTAAATTAAGTTCCAATATAACTGATAAGGGTTTTATTGACTAACCGAATGTTAGAAATCCATCAACGACAGAAAACGACAGAAATGATAGGAAATGATAGGAAAGGATAGTTTGACTCGTCATAAATGTAGTTCCGCAAATTATTGATTGTTTTCATTGCAAATCGATTATTGTTTGTACCTGTCATGATTATTTCACGGATGTAAAATCTTGGCCATATTTTAAAGTTGTATATATGCTTAAACAGGTGATGATTTTTAGTTCAGGTAGGACTCGTAAATAACTTATAATCAAAGCACTGCTAGTTATTTACCTATCACAAAAGTTAATTAATGTTTCTCCGAAATAGGTAGCACCTATACTCATGTTTCGGGTAAATAAATCGGCGGCTTAGTCGGCGTTTTTTCGCTTACATATGTAATGTGTTTGCTATACAATATATTCAACAAATGTGTCAACAAAAGATTAATGGCACAGTCGCAATCAGGCTACGTTTTGATAGAATGAAAAGAAAATTTAAAAACCAAAAACATGTCTTGAGGAAACGATAAAATAGGATAATATCAACAATGAATCTAAAAGGTGATGATTATGCATGTAATTTCTCGTTTTCTATTTTTAAAATGAGTCTAAATAAAACTGATAAGGGTTTTTCTAACATTGTCGTGTGACGTGTAATGTTGACGTTATTGTAATGCAAAGGATAAATAAATACACAAAAGGCAAACGGCAAAAATGGTAGGAAAGGATAGCCGGACTCGTAAATGATGTTCCGTAAATTCTGGAACTGTCTCATTGGAAATACTTTAAAAATGTCAAATCGATTAATATTTGTATCTGATTTACTTATTTCATATATTTAATACATTGCCAATATTTGGAATATATGCTTAAACAGATGAGGATTTTTAACTGACAATATAATGTGAGTAAGGGTGCTACCTATTTCGACTTTTCACTGCGTGTATTATACATTGTAGTCAAAGAAACAAACAGTGTAGGCTAGTCTAAAACTCATATAAGTATACACAAATATGATGCATACAATTAAAAGTAGATATCTAATGTTTAACCAGAACCTTAACTTGGCAAGGTTCGCTTTTTGTTGGAAATTGTTCATCTTACATCTCCAATATATATATAGTTTTACATTTTCTGACTTTGCTCAGGCTATATCGGCGGTCAAGCGACAGATGTAAGTGAGCCAGCTGCTGAACAGTTAAGTAAACTGGGAATTGTCCAGATAAGTTACTCTTCCACGAACCCCAGTTTGAGCGACAAGACTAAATACCCTTACTTCATGAGAATTGTTACTCCGGACAACGTACAGGCTATAGCCATAATGGAATTAGTTCGAGGTATGGCTATATTTCAAAAACATGTACTAAATCAGAATTAATAATTGATTGTATACTTTGATATTTTTCCTTCTATTTGAAAAAAAGTACGCAAAATCAGGTGACATAACACGCTTTGATATTGCACTCAGATCTTTTTCACGTGCCGCTAAGGACGGAACTATTTCCAATCAGTAACGTTACAGAGCGCTCACATCCAAACGTTTTTGAGTTGAGAGACCAGCTAACAATGTTTTTAGATGACACGTAGTGAAACATCGAAAGACATACAACAATCTATATCCGTTAACGCAAGACACGAAGAAAATAAATGGAATTAACACAACGTCAAAATTGGGTCGTATCGTGGATTTATTACATTGCCTTTCAGACCATTTAATAGTCATTACAAAAGTTACTAAACACGATATCTGTAAGATCACTATCAATTTCGATTCTGAAATATCATCAGTGTCCAAATAAGACCATGTTATTTTTACTTTATTATTTTTCTAAAATATTTATTTTCCTCAAGATAGCCGTTTGTTCAGATCATTTTTACCAATTATTTGTAAATTTCACCCTCAAAGCGGACTTCTGAAACACATACCAAAGCTGTATCTATTTCATATTCATTACTAAATTTAACATCTTAAGCAGACGTCTGGCCATAGTATTACACATACATCATACGATGTGTAACATCTCTAACAGACGTCTGGCCATAGTATTACACATACATTGTACAACGTGTTACATCTCTAACAGACGTTTTGCCATAGTATTACACTTACACTGTACAAAGTGTAACATCTTAAACAAACGTCTGGCCATAGTATTACACACACATCATACGCTGTGTAACATCTCTAACACACGTCTCGCCATAGTATTACACATACAGTGTACAAAGTGTTACATCTCAAACAGACGTTTTGCCATAGTATTACACTTACACTGTGCAAAGTGTAACATCTTAAACAGACGTCTGGCCATAGTATTACATATAAAGTGTACAAAGTGTTACATCTCAAACAGACGTTTTGACATAGTATTACACTTACACTTTACAAAGTGTAACATCTTAAACAGACGTCTGGCCATAGTATTACACATAAAGTGTACAAAGTGTTACATCTAAAACCGACGTTTTGACATAGTATTACACTTACACTGTACAAAGTGTAACATCTTAAACAGACGTTTTGCTATAGTATTACACATAAAGTGTACAAAGTGTTACATCTCAAACAGACGTTTTGACATAGTATTACACTTACACTGTACAAAGTGTAACATCTTAAACAGACGTCTGGCCATAGTATTACATATACAGTGTACACAGTGTAACATCTCAAACAGACGTCTGGCCGTAGTATTTTATATACATTGTACACAGTGTAACATCTCAAACAGACGTCTCGCCAAAATAGAACACATACATCATACTCAGTGTAACATCTCAAATAGACGTCTGGCCATACATGTAGTATTACACATGCATAATACAGTGTAACTTCTCAAATAAACGTCTGGCCATACTTATTACACATACATCATACGCAGTGTAACATGTCAAACAGACGTCTGGCCATAGTATAACACATTAATTATCTCAATTACTAGATTTTCTTTATTTTTTTATTTTACTTGTTCATTTAAGTAACCCTGTATGACGGCAACATTTCCCATACATCGTCACAGATTTTATATCAATGCTACTGTCACATACATCGAAATATACCTATTTTCATCAATTGTAGTTTACATTTTCCCTCATACAGACGCTTTCGCACGCCTCTGCATCACCCGACCTTTGAAATCATTTTGTCAAAAGGAAGAATTGCACATAGTGTGAATATTTCGCCTTTTGCCACAATGTTTTCAACTTAATTCAATAATTGCTTTTTATTTATAGTTTTCGTGTGTATTAAAGCCGTCCGGTGCGGATTTGTAGTATGTAATAAGGGGTTAATGTTTCAACTGGTTATTTACAGAGTTAGACGGAGAGTATATTCAACTAGTATATAGCGAAGGGAAGTACGGCGAAGGGGGAAGAGATTACGTCATTCAAGCAGCTGAAAAGAAGGGCATTTGCATCACACAGGTTATAGAAGTGCCAGAAAGTAGTGAGTACTTCGAATATTATGAACTCATGCGACGAAAACCCCACGCAAAAATTGTTATCATTTTCCTGCGGTCACACGTGGTAGGACCTTTTATGAAAGACATGGACGAGCTAATGAAACCGGGAGAATTTCAGTTTATTGGGTCTGAAGCCTGGGCTACCAATAAAGAGATGTTACAGTACGATATAAACAAGGGATCTGTGACAATGACCTTGCAGATAGAGAAAAACAATGACCTCGATGAATATATAAAACGTGAGTTTATCCATATTCCAAAACTCTTGATCAATGATGATTTATGAAAAAGTGAGTGTAACCCTTGGAGGGATACTACAAATATTGATTACAAAATCATTAAACACAATCTTTTCTTCCACCCAACCGTGTCCGAACATTTCACTTAGTGTTACAAGTTTTGGTATACACATGTAACTTGCGAGGAAGGCGATTCGCCTGTTGAAATGGGCTCGCTGTGACCATGACCTCTGATCCCATTTAAAGTGAATAATTGTCAGCATTATATATCCTATGTAATCCCACATAGAGTTATCAAATTAGGTAAGTGAATATGCATCTTGTGAAACGGGCGTGTCATAGATTGAATTTAAATTGATATAACCTTGACATTTGCCTTTTTCCAAACTAAAATTAAAAAAGCTTGTCTCGGTCATATTTCCTACACTTTTAAACAAATGATTACCCCTTTGGTATGGAGATGCCGCTTGGGAAGACACTGGCTCACTGTCCGGGTCATATCCCGTATGCAATAGCCCCTACAGACCCCCCAGGTAGGGTTTGACATAGCCCAGCTGTCGCCCTACAGTTGGTACAACCCCAACGTTGTGCCTGCACGTTTGCCGTGGGCTGCAACCCGTGTCACCTGATGACGGGGACCTGGTGGTTGAGTGGTTTCAGAGTTTGCACTACACGATAAGCTGTGACACATTTTTACCTTCAATTTCATCCCACATATATACACCTTTACCTATATAACATACTACATTACATATAATATTCATAACACATTATACATTCATTCAGTGGTCATCTTTGGTTCAAGGAATTTCGTTTACCGTCTCCTGTTTTTTGGAGGTCCATTTATGGATAGGGATGGATTCTTGTCGAGGCCAGATATCCTCGGCTATCGCACATTTAGTTACCAAATATTGTAATTAGTTGCATCTTCAGAAGAGGGTATGCTGTGCCCTATATCCAAGTTAATGTGACTCGACCTTTGAATCTATTTGTTCATAAGAATGATTTGTCGCGGCCATATTTCCTCCACTTAAACATATACATATCAAATGTGTCGCCCACATACATGCTAAGAAGGTGGTGATCAAATACCAACATAAACTCACTGTGACCATTCAATTATAGAAACTAAATTTGATATGTGCATACACCTTAGGTTTCTCATACTAAAATTAAGCAGGTACATGTATCATATCTATAGGAGCGTTCGCTTTTGCAGCGAAGCTTTTTTTTGTTTTGTTTTTTAACGACAAGCTTTCTTTTTTTTTGATAAGATAAAACTATACAAATAATAATATTTAGAAATGATACATTTATTTTTTTCTAGGTCAAATACCAGTTTGGGGTGTTACGCATGCTTGGTTAAGCGAATACTTACAGAAAAGACAGGACTGCTACTTTCCTTGGAGTTTTAACAAAGAGTACAGTACCATGTGTTCAGATTCGACGCTACCTGTGACAGATTCCAATTTCGAGTCCGATTTCTGGTGTATCTTCGCTGCTAACACATTACTTTCGTTTTTAAAAGGTACGTCGCTTCTCTCGGACATGAACATCCCAAGTGAACATTTTGAACTACAATATTCCCCGTGTAATCGTCACTATCACGTGCCAGATTCTGTCATTGAACAACTTATATGTTAACCGATTCGGTGGATCAAACAATAGATGGTTACGTAGTGAAAAATAGTATATGATATAAGTTTTGAGAGGGCAGGAGTTTTACTGTGTTCCCAGTCTTTGCCACCAACCTAATATCACGTTATATACTCCTTTAAATACCGGTATGTCTTAGGGTTGTCTGGCAAACACGATCGTTTTAACAGTATTTATGTAGCATTGCGGCCCTCAAGGATCTAAACACAACATTTCAACCAGTATGGGGAAAATGATTATTATATAACACAGAAATCAATTGAAAACGGGCATTTATTATTAAATATATTATTAAAATTATTATTATCATGATTATTATTATTACTTTTGAAGGATCTGCAATGTTTTACCAGCAGAGCTGTGGGACTGGGTCAGGGACACAACTTTGCTCTGACTATATAAACAATCCGAATGAACTGGTTCAAGAAATGAAGAAAGTACAAATGGACATACATGGATCTGGACCTATACCGGTAAGGGGTATATTAAGGATATATTTGTTAATGATTTAGGAAACATTTGGATCACGGAAGTTAGAACAATGCTCTACTAGCACTTCGAGTTTGACGTCACAATATATGTTATGCATATGTGTTGTTAGGAAACACAATGTTATGACCGTTTGGAACTGTATCAGCTTTTTTTTTAATCCCCTTGTAGATATACAATGCTCTTGGAGACGGCAGTATGGGTTACAAGCTATTCAACATTCGCCTAAAAGACGATTTTTCACAAAGGGATTATGTAGAGGTACTTGTCATTTTCATTTCTCTCAATTGATAGTTTTCTGTTGTTTTGAATGTTGTTATTGTTTGGGTTTAAATGGAGTTTCGCGCCGCTTTCATCTGTATTTCCGTAATATCACGTCGTTTCCTGCCTGCCTTCAGGTTTATTGGCCCAATGCAAAGCTGATATTATATAATTATTGCATGGCTTCCAGTGTGACAGTACATATTGTCAACATGAGGAAAATACTGTTACCCGAGGCGAAGCAATTCAATATATGTTATTGCATAAAACAACAAACACTATGTTTATAGCAAATGAAGAAATTATAAAAAGTACAAACGGAGAAATGGATTTTTCAGAAAAATTTGCAAATATTTAACAATGTAAGAGTTCATGAAAAAACTGTTCTAATCTAGAAATATCATGTGTAAATTTCGATAAAACTTTGATCGTAGAACGTTTATCAAAGCTAGACCATCACAGCATTAGGTGTAATAATCTAGCCTTGCTTCTGTTCTCTATGTTTCATTCAAAGCCGATAAATTACGGTGCCGAGCCAGATAAACTTTCTCAATCCATGGCACCAACCTATTATTCTATTTATTCTTAATTATGTTAAATTAAATATTTATTTATTTAAACAACTGAAATCGCTGTCAATTCATCGACGATATTTGCTGTTTTTATCGATTGAAGTTGGAATTTACAGCGATGCTTGCTAAAAAAAGTAGTCCCGGCTAGCAGGTGCCCACCAGCTTATCACGTGACCAACTGACGTAGATCAAATGAAATATACGGCAGCCTGTTATCGGGTCGAAATTGCTAGACGTGACAGGATAAATAATCAGTATTGAAACTACTATACGGATTGTTTTAAACCTTCCATGACAAATTGGCGAAAAATGCAGAGCCATATCAGAGTGTAGGGATGCGCTTGCTGATCTGGACCTACATTGATCGCGAATGCCCTCAGGTTTGTTGTCCCGCTCATATTTGAATAAGGTCCGTTTCCATTTTACCTAGGTTGGTAGTTACAGCGTGTCGACTGGCCTAACGTTTGATAAGGATATGGTGCGATTTCCTACCGATGACGTCATTAAGTCTACATGCCCGAACGAGAAAGCCTGTGAAGGGTGTAGAAAGGAAGTCCAGGTGCCGAATCCTCAAGGCGGGTATGTAGTTCGATTTTTTTTGTGTTTTCTTCTCATCATTATTAGGATATTCAACCTTTTTTTCCGGACAGAGATTCTATATTGGCAGTTTTTTGTACGCATATGCAGCTAACGACATTTGAAAATAGTATGTGAAATGTAAAAGAGGTAGAGCGCCATTTTGGACATCAACAACGGTTTTTAGTGTGAATCGGCTTCAAAATAGGTTTAATGGTGCAAGCTTGTCATGTAGCGCGTTTTCGTGGGTGTAGAAACAACGTTAGTAATATACGTTGATGTGGGCATCTTACTATGACAGTGACCGTCCAAATGATTAAAATAGCATAACAGATAGGCGAGTTAATTGCAAGAACGTGCAAATCAATTAAATGTCGCCAATGAGTCGCAAATGAGTCGGCAGAAATTGGTTATGTGTTCAAAACAGTTGTCACTAGTCTACTAATGTTATCCTATTGAATGCAATGTGTCGTCGTAGAATTGCTGCGCCCTATTGTGACAGGGGTTGAAACATGAGTGCATCACTCTGAGCCTAAATCAAGGGTGCAGTCCTAAAATGTGGTTTCTCTCCATTAAAGGTCAGCGATTTAACTTCGTTTATTACGTAATTTATTGATTATTTACATTAACACACATACAAATCCGACTTCTTCTCAGCAAAATTGATTGTTTGGTGTTTTACGCAGCTTTCAACAATTTCAGTTATATCACGGCATTTCCTGATGAGTTACCAGAAGTAATGGTCCATTTATCCAGACACCAGTCTTAATGCAAAGTGAGCGCAAAAGAAGCCAGCAATTACTACCATTTTTAGAGTCTTTAGTATGACCCGACCTGGGATCGATCCCGCTACCTCCCACACCCGAGGCGGATGCTCTACCACTACACCACCGAGGCGAAAAGATTATAATGCTCATCTAACATGCATACAATTAATACTATTCGGAGAAAAGAACGATATACATAATTTCATTTAACACACATGAACATCTCCGACTATTTCAGAGAAAAGAACGTCACTGCATATGTCCTTGGTGGACTTCTAGGACTTGCGTTGATAGTCATTGTAGTTCTGCTGGTGTACATCATCTATACATGTCGCAAACCAAAAGGTAAATGAGTTACGCCGCTAGAGAACCGACCTTCGAGGATTTCTTAATGATTGGCAATTACGATCACATTTCTTTCTTGTCCGGTTGTCTTCTCCCGATGCTTCAATGATGCTTGTGTAATCAGAAGGCGAACATGGAATATTTTAATTAGACTACGCAGAGGCATGGATCTTCGCTAGTCGGAGAGTCCCGTAGGTCGATCGTCGATTGACTTAGGCTGAGTATGCTTACATCAAGTGGATTATTGTCATCGAATTATCAGATATGTGTGTCGTTCCAGGACTTCATATTTGATTCAGCTTCAATCAGGTTAAACTCTATTGAAATAGAACCGATCAACCCATACACAGATGTCAACATGCCAATTGTGTGACATTTCTTTAACTCTTTTGTTTCATCGCCAATTGCAATATTGGGTTTCTTACAATCAAAACAGATTCAGATTAGTCAGATCGTTAAGGCTCGGTCAAACATACGCGACAAACGGCCCGGTCATCGCATTGAATATGAATGAAAGACTGGAAAATACTATCAGTGTGTTGTTATGCGCCGAACTTTTGCAAGGATGTAGAAGAAGCTAGCGAGATGACAACGAATGAAAGCGTGTTGCTAGCGCGCTGCGCATGCACATAGCGCATGCATAGCTTGTATAGAGCGCCCATGTTAAAAAATCCAACGAGTGCACGGTTTGTTGCAAGCGCGCGGAAAGAATATCTCGCGCATGCACAGCAACATGCACCGCGCGCTCAACGCACAGTCAGCAAACGGCAGCGGTCACGTGACTGTGACATGACTTTGCCTATAATAAATGGCAGCTGCTCGTTTTGCTTGCTGCTACAACACAATAGTTTCATCGTCTCGGGCTGCTGCTGCATTGTGTCCAGGAGTACTTTGAATCGGCTTTTTCTACGGCCCTCCTGGCTCGGAAAAGCTGGTAGTTCAATATGCGCGCCGGCTGCGTCATTACCCGTAGGCTGTACTGCTCTATCATGTTTAGGGCACCGTCGCCGACTAAAAAGTAGGGCACATCCTGGTTGTCGGTGGGGAGAGGATCGGGATCAGGGAAGCCTAGACTACATCTTCAACAGAGTAGAACCCTTTATAGTTGTAGTATTGGGAACCACTGTTGTGAGGACACTTGCAGATGACGTGCTAGCCATCAAGCTCATCACAGTAATGGGGGAAGTTCCACCTCTCCACGAGGTGTTCCTTGTATTCATCGATGATTGCCTGGCACACTTCTGGGATGAACATGGATATAGTGTTGTGAGACACCCTCAGGGTCCAGGGCCTCTCTGTTTGTTGTATTCTGCTCGGTGAACTGCCAAGTCGATCAGATCATACTGGTGTTGGAGAAGAGCTACATCCATCATCTCTCGTCGGAGGTCAACGAATAACTGTAGAAGATCTAGAAATGGGATCTATATATACACTTTATCAAAACGCTGACAATACGCAGGGATACGCTTACCTTACGCCAATCATACGCTAGTTGTACGTTATGTATACGCTACTTAATCGTCAGGCATACGCCAAGATGTATATATACGTTGCAGATACGTCAGACATACGTAAGAAGTACGTTACCCATGCGCCATCACTACTCTAGCTATACGGTACGCCTTCATGCCAGCGTATGTCAGCATATGACCATGGTTATCGACCTATAAGTAATGTACCTCTAGCGTAACTCGAGCGTTTTCAGCGTTTGCCTTGCGTCTGCTTTGTATATAAACAATACGTCCGAATACGCACACAAATTTGAGGCATGCTTAAATAAAATTGCCTCGCCGTATGCCAGCGTATGTCACCGTATGCGACCGTGCTTGATACGTATACAACCTAAGCCTAACGTACCCGTAGCGTATGTCAGCGCATGAGTGATTTCTTTCATACGCTGGCATACGCTAGTACGATACGCAATAGTGTCACTTGGCCAGAGGAGAAATGATGAGAAGGTTTACATACCCCTTGGCTACATGTTGCGTACACGCTAGGAACACGCTAGGAACACGCTAGAAGAACGCTGGTCGCGCTAGAGACTCGTTCAGCACGTCCATATTCGTTGCATGTTTGCTGGATATTCGTTAGAAGCACGCTAGGTGTGAGCTATGTGTTCATTAGACCCACGAAATACAACGAATACCCGGCGTGTGCTCCGCGTGTGTATGACGTTCGTCAAGCATTTCTGCGCGTGTCTTGCGTCCTTCTTATGTGTACATTCATGCGTCCAGCTCCGAACACATGTTTGTGCATTCACAACAATTCCGACGCACACAGCGAATGACAAAGAATGCATAGCGTTGCTCCAGCGCACTCAAAGAATGAGAAACGACTGCTGACGCACACGTAGCGAACGACAATGCACCGGCTGAAATTGCTTATTGTTCAGTGCGCGGGCCGTGCGTCGTGTATGTGTAACTGACACTTAGCGAGCTGTCTCTTATGAAATCAACATTGATTGCACATTATTCGAAACATCTTACACAATACACAATTGATTGCCCGCATTTTAATTATCACAATGTTCAAAAACTTTTATTACATGAAAAATGGAGTCGCCCTTACTTGAACATGGACGAGTCTTCATAATGATATATGTTTTGCCACACGAAACACTGACCTTCAGAGGTTTAGAAATTGTTCGCAAATCCCGAAGGTAAGTGTTCCGTATGATTTGACTAACTAATTTTTGAAACTTTACTTGCATCTATTTCAGCGCCGAGTTCCCAATCCGATGACTTCAAGTTTCATGTTATAAGTGTTTTGAAATATGTTGTTAACTTAATTGCAAACCATGCAGATTTCAGGTAAAACAGGTCGTTACGAGCTGTCTCACCTTCATCTGTATTGTTTGCAAAAACCTCAATATTGCCAGTGGCGCTGAATGAGTTATAGTTTACGGTCCTTTCAGTCGACAATGTTTTTTTTAAGGAAAAGTCTTAAAAATATCAGGCAATATAAAAGAATAGAATTATTAGCGGCGATATGTCTCTCAATTTGTTTTCCGTTTTTACTTACAGATGACACGTATTTAACACCGACAGCAGAAGGGTTTGAAAGAGAATCCGCCGATGGTATGCACTACCCCCAGTATTCGACGTTCAGTCTTTGAAATGTTCAGGGTTGAAACATAGTTAACGCTTCCTCACATACAAACTAATTGCAGGCGACAACTTCGATAACATCCTGATAAACATATAGGATTTAAATATCCTACATGTGTACATAATGCAACACACACATTACAAACATGAAATAACAATTTCAGATGTTCACATTTTAATACTCAATTTAGCGTAGATTATATAATTTTATGTCATGGATAACATGTGTTTATCTCAGTTTAAAATAATTCATATGGACATAAGCAACTGGTCGATCTCGTTTTTCATCAACTGGGATAGTACATACATTGAAAAACATTTAAAAATCGATTTTGAGGGGTTATTAATATCAGTATGCGATATTCGTCTCAAATAATGCAAGGGCCTTTCTGTAAATAAATATACATATGTTTATGTCAGCACCATTAAAATCGTAGGAAATATGTTGCGAAATCGGGGTTTAATTTCAATGAAATATGCCTAGAATATTAAATGATCTAAGAATAAAAAAGGAATCCGATCTTTTAATATGTACGTGTTTCTATCTATTTACTATAATAGAACATGTTAGTCAACTAAGATTGGCATCGCCCCATTGTTGCTTTACATGCAAACACGATTGTCAATTCTCCAATGCATTGTTCTTACGGTCCGACATTATAGTTATACACAAATATCAATGTCTTTGCCACAATGTGCACATATTTCCCCCCTTTTTAAAAATACAAATCAAAATATGGTTTTTTTTTAAATCACAATTCGCTAGGGTTTACTCTTCTTATCTTTCACCTTGTAACAATTGTCTATACGTTGGACACCGTTTGTATGGGTATAGTGAATACATATCAGGGCACAGGGATGCATAGGAAGGAGGTTTAAGAAGAATAGAATATATGGAATCCACTTTATTTTCTATTGCATTCACTTGGTCTGTCTTGTTCTTGTTGACATTCCTCCTTACTTTTAGACATATCCCTTCTAGGAATCGGCATTGGTGCCCCTTTTGGTCGTTTTTGTACGCCAGGTGTCAATGGTGACTTAATCCAACTTTGGAATTTCACAACCAGATCTTTTCTGCCAACATCATCGAGTCATTTTATGTGGAACTCAACTGAAGAAAAGTTCAAGTATTGAGCAAATGCTACAATTAGGGCATCATGAAAAAGAACTATTAGTCATTATTTGTATTTTTCGAAACGAAAAAAATACTTTAAATGTTTGAATTTTCAAAGTTGGTGATATTCGACCCTGTGTCAATTATACTTAAAAGCCTATAACATACAAGCGAAACGTATTATGTTGCTACCAATATGTACTGTAACATCTTACGGTTGTAGTACCAAATGAACGCAGGGCTGATCATGAAAATGATGATATTACTGGGCCTATTATTAATATAATACATTCTATTTGTCGTGGCTTAAGTATTGTAATAAATATTCATCCGCCATTCATACTCTTCATTCCACGTGTAATTTAAATAAACAAATAATTTAATCTGTATATGTGTTACCCTTATTACCCTTTACAGATTTTAGGTATATAATAAACGGAAAATTACGTTGCAGGAACGATACATGGGCCCGGATAGTACAACTCGTAGGGGGAACCTATATATTACTCAACCTTCGGTTTGTCGTACAATACGAACCCATTCTTCGCTCCTGCAACGTTATATCCCCCATGAAGTACACATAGACGGGCGTCTTCACTGAACGCACATTCATTAAGACCATAACTCGTTTAAAGCGGCTCTTTTCTATGTATCACTTTAATATATGAATACATATGTATACTCAGGGAATATTATAACCCCTAAACATTTTAGGTATTATTTTTAATGTCTGATTCACTAAGGAATTACACATTATGAACTGATTTGTTGACAAGATATTTAGACAAATTCTCTAAAATTTAATCCGTCACACTCTGGATTCTGTTCTTATTTGTTTGAACTTTTTTCAACAGTAAACTGTACATACACTTATTAGAATATATATTGATTCAACTGAAAACTGAACAACGACCAGCTTATAGTCATTGGGTAGTATAATGCAACACAGTGATAACTATTGAATAATAAAGCTAATGTTATCTAATAAACAAGACCACATTCCATAACAACAGGAGCAAGATTGAACTTGAAATTGATCATAGGCAAAATGTGAACTGTATGAAGAAAACAAGAAAGTGTAAACACCAAACGCGGAATACAGCATAACTATCAGTTACATACTAGAAGTTTCTTCCTGCCTAAAGAAGTATCCCAATCAATACCACATGCTTAAAATGTATGAAAAACAAAAAATGTGGAGATGTAAAGAAACTTATCAGAAAACGCCAGCATGCAGTTTAGCATCCGATATACGTGACTATTGAAGAACAATTATATCAACTAACCATTGTGGGAAAACAAGATGGTAAAGGAAAAATGATCATACTCGACTACCTGCAATAACTTCTAGAGAAACCGTAAAGTTCATGACAATGAAATGTAATTAAAAAGATCATATAAATGATGAATTCGTCCGAGGTCAAACACAAACGAGAGCACCATGGGCTGACCCATCTATAAAGTGTTCGTCACAGTCAACACAGGAAAGTACTGCTTAGCAGTTCCATCTATAAAGTGTTCCATCACAGTCGCCACTGGAAATAACTATAGAACAGTCCCAGCTAGTCCATGTTCCCTGACAGTAGCCACAGGAAAGAACTGTATAACAGTCCCGTCTAATAGTCAGTGTTCCCTCAGAGTAGCAACGGAAAGAACTGTATAACAGTCCCATCTAATAGTCAGTGTTCCCTCACAGTCGCCACAGGAAAGTACTGTAGAATAGTCCCATCTAATAGTCAGTGTTCCCTCACAGTAGCCACAGGAAAGTACTGCAGAGTAGTCCCATCTAATAGTCAGTGTTCCCTCACAGTCGCCACAGGAATGTACTGTAGAACAGTCCCATCTAGTCAGTGTTCCGTCACCGTCGCCACGGGGAAGTTCTATAGATCAGTCCCTTCTAGTCAGTGTTCCGTAACAGTCGCCAAAATAAAGTACTATAGTACAGTCCCAGTTATTCAGTGTTCCGTCACAGTCGCCACAGGAAAGTACTATTGAACAGTCCCAGCTGATCAGTATGACATGAGCATAAACTATAAATAGTGAGTTAAAAATAATAACTTATGAAAAATAAGTTATAAATAATAAGTAATAGTTTATAACAAACTAGTAATACGCAACAAATGTCCCTTCAGGGCTTCGTGTTCAATAGTACTTTCCTGTGGCGACTGTGACGTAACTCTGAATAGCTGGGACTGTACTATAGTACTCTATTGTGGCGACTGTTACGGAACACTGACTAGATGGGACTGATCTATAGAACTTTCCTGTGGCGACTGTGACGGAACACTTTATAGATGAGACTATTCTACAGTACTTTCCTGTGGCTATTGTAAAGAAACACTGACTAGATGGGACTGTTCTACAGTACTTTCCTGTGGCGACTGTGACGGAACACTTTATAGATGGGACTGTTCTACAGTACTTTCCTGTGGCTATTGTAAAGAAACACTGAATAGATGGGACTGTTATGCAGTACTTTTCTGTGGCGACTGTAATGGAACACTTATATATGGGGCTGTTCTACAATACTTCCCTGTAGAGACTGTGTCGGAACACTTCATAGATGGAACTGTTCTACAGTGCTTTCATGTGGCTGCTGTGAGGGAACACTTGACTATTAAATAGCACTGTTAAACAGTACTTTCCTGTGGCTACTGTCAGGGAACACTGCAATATTTTTAAAAGTTGCCTGCTGCTGCTGATAGGTCAATATGTGTCAGTGGGGAAGGATTAAACTTCATTAAAGTTATCACTAGCTCATAGTTGTGAAGAATGTACAAACAAAGAGGAATTTACCATTAATTACTTTCTTTGAGGTCAATCTTGATTGTAAATGAAATGTATTAGCTGCCCTTCGAGACTCTATAGTTTTAACCAGGTAACATACCTGGTCTAACCAGGAGTTCTGGGTTCAAATGTCAGTGTGGACAAAATGGCGCTGTATTTAAATGCATGAAATTTAAGTCAGTTACTGTAATTTGTATTTCTGTTATCTTCAGGTTATGTCTTTTTCTTTTTAAACTGTGATTTACAACCTTTCAAAATTGTTTGCAAATTCCTCATCAAACAACTTTGGCTATATCTCAACTGCTGTATCAGTTTCGTTTATAAACAGTTTACGTTCTTTTCTTAGATAGGTAGCACCTATAAATATATTAAATTTATATTTTTATTATTGAATATTTATTATTTACATATATGGCTTGAACACAGTAGTTCATCGCAAAGTTTAAACGGGGTATTTTTATTACCAAATGACAAACCGAGCAAATTGTCCCCCCCAAGTGATTCACACAATGATAAACGCTTGGTGTAATGATAAGTGCATCAATATACGAGGTATTTTTACTATCACATGACAATGACATAATGATGTCTCCTTTTTGCCACAATATTTTCAACTCTTTTCAATACATGTACTTATACTTTCGTTTACAGAAGTTTTACATGTTTTTCCCTATATGTTTTCAAAGTCGTCTTCACAAGAATTGTTGTATGTGGGAAAGGGTTTATGATACCTGTTTTGATCTATTGCAATCTCATAAAAAACAGACCTAAAGTTCGCTCGCTCGTATAAATATCTGATGACTGCTCCGTACAGGTCGTCTCAGATAGACCTTTGCGTCAGCCAATCAAATTATCGCTTATAAAATCGTTCGGTAGAAAACAGGTACGATAACCCACATAAATAAACGAGATATATAAGCGTTTTTTGTCGAGTGTTTTGAGTGCATAGAATCGAGCATTGGTTGCATCGTGCAATTTCATTTTACTAAAGCCGAGCAAGTCCTTATGAGTATTCAAGTATATAGGGTTAATTCGAGATGACCTTTTATGCGATGTCGTCGGCGCTGATAAAAGTTAAAACCTTCCGAGAATTATTGGCATAGTAGAACGCAGTTGATCCAAATCTAGCTGGTTTCCCTTTATCATCTCTCGGATTAATTGGAGTTTAACAACGTTTTCAATGGTATTTCAGTTATATCACGGCCGCCAGTTCGCCTTACATGTGCTTCCCAGGCATCCTCGTGCATGTAGTGTTTATTTATTACAGCATAACCCCTATTGAAAGGGCCAGCCATCGGTGACTTAAGAGACACCTTAGCACGTTTACTACTTGAGTGCAATATCTTTGCAAGGCACCAGACAGGCAAACATTTGGTACTATTATTTAACTAATTTTAGGCTGACCAACCGGCTATATCAGATTGGACCCCACTGTTGCCACTGTGCGTTTGGCGATGTATGGGTCTATCGCATTTACGTACAATCAAGACTCTCACAAGAGTCGTCACTGCCGATCTGTATGTTGGGATAATTCGAATATATCGTTTAATTCAAACCATTCGAACCATTTCCATGAACGGATATGTTTATCAAAACAGTGTAGGCGCTGCGCTCGTTGTTTTCTTGATATATTGTTATCAATGGCTCGATTTTCACAAAGATCACTTATGTTCTAATTCAATGCTTTCAAACGAACGTAAATCATGTATATACTTGCATAAAACACGTATAGTCAAATAACAACACAATATACATTTTAGGCTAGAGGAACTAAGTCCAACCGTTTATTTCCGCAATTCTACAGGCTAACTAGCAACAAAAACACCACTCTTTTCATAAAAAAAAAACCCCTTATATTCTAAATCCCAATATATATGCATTTATTTCACAAATCTGAACAGGAAGTATATGAATGTTGCCGTAAAAGAAAAAAAGGAAATCTGAAAGTGCAAGCGGGCCACCTAACCATGATCTATCGTAATTGTTCTTAAATAGGGGGGAGGTGGGAAGATCAGAGGCTCTGACCAGTTTAGACGTCTTGTCGACCTCCGACATCAATCTTCCCGATTCAAGCAACATTGAACTCTTAAAAACCGTTATGTTATAATAAATACGTAATTCAAACAAATTGTATTTTCATAAGTATCTAGGAAATATCTGGAATTCGTGATTGAATTCGCTATGTACTATAAATGTTCTAATGACTTATACAACTTAAACTGAATGAGGATAATGGTCATCGAATATAATATAAGTTTAAAATGGAATCAAATCTCGACCCCTAACATCGCTTTCTGTTGAACTAACTGTAGGTCAGAACTCGAGGTTCGCAATCGTAATTTAAATCTCTAAGATATCTTAATTTGGAAATTTGGCAAACGGGTACGTTCGGTTGCACGTTTACTCGAATTACCGTCAATTGCATGAACAATACACAAAACTTGCTTCGCACGAGCTAACTTATCCCGCCAAAATACAATACAATGAACATATCAAAGTATCCTTATATTGTCATTCCTCACTTTACATACGTGTATATACTACCATCGGTAAATACATTTATGTTCTAATTCAATGCTTTCATACAAACATTAATCATTTACATACTTTCATAAAACACATATAGTCATAATATATCTATAGGTGCTACCTATTTACGAAAAAAACGCAAAAAAATTATAAACAAAAATTAAAGAGCATACTTTGGCCATAAAACAGGATTTATAAGTAATTGACTAGACAATAATAATGTTAATGTCATGTTTCTTGCATTATCAAAACATATTTGGAATTCGTATTGCTGTTGTCTATTATTTGAACAGAAAATAATAAAGTAAAGACTTTCAGAAAATCAAGGAATACATTTATAATGAACGAGGTTTAAACATGAGGGCCAAGATGATCCTTAATCGATCACCTGCAGTATGGTAAAGAAGCAAATAGATCAGCCCTTTTCTGATGCCACCTGGCGACTGCCTTTTTCAACAAATTATGTAAGGGGTCACATTTCTGCTATAAACCCTTTCCCTATTAGAGACGGTTTCTGAGGCCTATGCAACAGACCATTTAGGAAAAGATTGTCGCCACAAGAAGAATTGCTCCTTATGAGAAAGTTATCCTTTTGCCACAATGTTTGATAAATAATTATACTTTGAATGAGTGAGTCAATAGCTCATGTATAGGAATTTGGGGTCTTTCATGTTGATACCACTTTTTTGCGGGAAACGACGTCGCTCCATTGACGTTACGCCAAGATGAAGTGTAACGGAAATGACGTCACGTCCTTCTTTGGCTACGATACAGTCAAAATTTAGTTTCGGGCGTAGAAGGCTGATGCTGTCGGTTTTTTTTTGACGACCGGGAAAACATATTTCTTACAGATTTCCATTTTTTTTTTAACTTTTCGTACAAATGTTAATTCCCACATAACACAGCACTTTAATGATCTTAAATATCGATTTAGAAAAAAATGATTAAAAAGACGACAATAATTTTCAATCTGTGTTTTTCTGCTCATTTTATACATACCCAAAAATAACGATTTTAAAAAAAATGATTAAAAAGCTGACAATCATTTTCAATCTGTGTTTTACGTCTGCTTTTTATACATATCCAAAATGGCGGCCCCCATGGATTTTTCCAGTTTCATTTCAGAAAGCTTCATGGGTTATTGAAAAAAAAAAAAAAAAATCTCACACCTGTTACCTATAAGCGAAAAAGCCCATTTATGTTTTTTTTTTCGTATAACAACACAATAAACATGTTAAGCCAGAGAAAATAAGTTCAAGGTTGAAGTATGAAGTTGCAAAGCATGGGAGGCAATCCAGATAGAAATTTGATTACATTTTGACAAGAGTTAATTCCCTTTTATAGGAAAACTGAAGAAATAAGCAATAAACATCAGTCTCTTGTCTAACATCCTCTCACCACTTGATCCCTTTCGTGAAATGACTGAAATACGTCTTTCTAGGGTTTTGAGATCTGCTACCCAAAATGATTCTAAGTAGTTATTTGGCTAATCTTTTCAAGTGATCATTACCGTCATGACATTCCCCGATTTCTTTCCAAATGCCATATCTAAATGTTTCTGATATTTCTTTAAAGAAACTCGTTCAAAACTCTTCATAAATACACCATCTCATATTTAACTCCTTAACAAATAACGACTCCCTTTTCATGTTTTTCACTACTATGGCCTGCTCTATAGACTTTGACTATAGCACTGACATACTTATTAATATGTTAATAGGCAAAGCCTAGGTCGTGTGAAAGCTAGAACAATTAATTAAGCACTGTCAGTCCCACAACAAGAAACAAATTAATAGGCAAATTGTAGAAAGTTACCAAACAGAATTTGAAAAACATATTGAAACAAGATGTGTTTGTGAAACACTGATGCCCCCCAAGGGCAACATCTAGGTCAAAGGTCAAGGTCGCCAGGTCAAAAATGTTGGTACTGACAGAAAGGTCATGTCACAAGGAATACACATGTGAAATATGGTAGCCGTACCTGTTATGGTTCAAAAGTAGTGCTGAAGGTTAAAGTTTTTTTCGAGAATGGCAACATCTAGGTCAAAGGTCAAGGTCGCAAGGTGAAAAATGTTGGTACTGACAGAAAGGTCATGTCACAAGGTATACACATGTGAAATATGGTAGCCTTACCTGTTATGGTTCAAAAGTAGTGGGGAAAGTTAAAAAAATATTGAGAATGGCAACATCTAGGTCAAAGGTCAAGGTGCAAGGTCAAAAATGTTGGTACTGACAGAAAGGTCATGTCACAAGGAATACACATGTGAAATATGGTAGCCGTATCTGTTATGGTTCAAAAGTAATGGCCAAGGTTAAAGTTTTTTTCGAGAATGGCAACATCTAGGTCAAAGGTCAAGGTCGCAAGGTAAAAAATGTTGGTACTGACAGAAAGGTCATGTCACAAGGAATACACATGTGAAATATGGTAGCCGTACCTGTTATGGTTCAAAAGTAATGGCCAAGGTTAAAGTTTTTTTCGAGAATGGCAACATCTAGGTCAAAGGTGGTCAAGGTCGCAAGGTCAAAAATGTTGGTACTGACAGAAAGGTCATGTCACAAGGAATACACATGTGAAATATGGTAGCCGTACCTGTTATGGTTCAAAAGTAATGGCCAAGGTTAAAGTTTTTTTCGAGAATGGCAACATCTAGGTCAAAGGTCAAGGTCGCAAGGTCAAAAATGTTGGTACTGACAGAAAGGTCATGTCACAAGGAATACACATGTGAAATATGGTAGCCGTACCTGTTATGGTTCAAAAGTAATGGCCAAGGTTAAAGTTTTTTTCGAGAATGGCAACATCTAGGTCAAAGGTCAAGGTCGCAAGGTCAAACATTTTGGTAAGGACAGAAAGGTAATGTCACAAGGAATACACATGTGAAATATGGTAGCCGTACCTGTTATGGTTCAAAAGTAGTGGTCAAGGTTAAAGTATTTTTTGTGCAGACAGACAGACAGACAGACGTGCAGACCAACGTGCAGACAGACAGACAGACAGGCCAAAAACTATATGCCCCCCGAATCGGAGATTCCGGGGGGGGGGGGCATAAAAAACCCAAACTTATCATGCATTTAAGTTTAATTAATTTGTACATATCTGTTTTATTTTTTATTAGGTTAGAATTGTAACGGACTGTAAGATTTCCAAGGATGTTGATGGAAAACAACACTAGAAGACATTGAAGAATGTTCTGATTTATTTTTACAAATGCTAGTTATTTGTAAACTGGTAATACATATAATTGGTACCATGGTTGATTGAATGTCTTGAGCTTAACATTACTTTCGATGGTACTTCAGTTCACCTTACATTTTCCCCTGGCTTTCTAGAATACTAAAATACTCCACACAACAATCTTCTAAGGCACATAAGATGAAAACACTATGCATACAGACTGAGAAAACTGTAATTGTTGACAAATATTTTCAAAAGTCCCATTTATAATGATGTATGTTGGAAAGGGTAAAGTTTAGCCCCTTGCCTGATGTAAATTACTTGATTTCTGTGACTAATCTGAATATATTGTCAGAATGGTGTAATTGATCCAAAATGAACATATCCAAAATGAACAATATATGTTCCTATTCAACAACATTTCCCTTTGAACCCCTATCTCCTTTTCTGGTTTTTAATTTGTAAAACATGAAACAGCATCAGGTTATTTGTTAATAAGTTCCAGACTTAGTGTCTGAACAACTGATTATGTATGTATACATGTATATGAAATATGTCGTTTGAAAAAAAAGTGGATAGTGAAAAATCTTATCAAACCTTGAACATGTACAGATTCTCAGAGTTATCAATGATGATAACTTTTCCTTTTTAATTGTTATTGCGCAATTATAAAAGCTTTTGAAAAGGGTACAGGGAGTAAACTATTTTCACTAGAAGCCAGGATAAAAATGTAATAAGTGTTTAAGTAAGACTACTCCCCACAACATAATTGTTTCATGTATAAATGTTAAGTTTAGTTGCTTCTTTCAAATCATGTACCTGCTGAGATTTGAACTCAGAACTCTTGTTAGACCAGGTGTTCTACCATTAAACTACAGTATAGGTTTTTACTTTGAGCAGCAGTTCATGAATATATGTGTAATTTTATTACCAGTAAAGTATAAGATTTTTTTTTGTTACAATGAATGTAATACTAGTTTAAATTTTACCATTTCAATTGTATAGATTATACAATTTCACACAGAAAAATGGATTTCACAATAAATTACATAGAAAACAGAAAAGATATACATTTCGGTGGTATTTTAGTTATATCAGAGGACAGAACACTTATGTGAGGTCACTGGGTGACTTATAACTGACATTAATTATGATTTATAATATAGCCTTTTCTGTTGAAAAACAGTTCTATGACATCATTGGTTGTTGTGCTCCCAAGTATGAAAATAGTGCTGTCAATAGATGTTGAATCTTTTGTAAATGTGGTTTGAATACATACATGCAGAGTATTTAAAATAACCTAGTGGAAATAATGTTGAAATTCTTAGTAACAAGTTTGTCCAATCTGATCAATAAACACATTTTGGATAAAAAAAAATGAAATTCAGCCTGTTGAAAGAAAAGTAATGTGTTTTACTGATAGCCCACATATGACATCATTTCTTTAAAACAATCATGACTCATTTGAGTTTGATCAATAAACATATTTTGGTTAAAAAAAAGATGAATCTACTAGAAATACAGCCTGTTGAAAGAAAAGTAATGTGTTTTATTGATAGCCCACATATGACATCATTCCTTTAAAACAATGGTCTCATTTGAGTTTGATCAATAAACAAATTTTGGATAAAAAAAGGTGAAACTACTAGAAATTCAGCCTGTTGAATGAAAAGTTATGTGTTTTACTGATAGTCCACATATGACATCATTTCTTTAAAACAATCGACTCATTTGGAGGCATGAAAGGGTTTTCCTCTCTTTCAGGTTGGAGGATATATGGCTTAAGACATTTACTATGTATACCCCAAAACCAGGGTGAACTGATTCTGGTCATACTTTCATGATTTGACAAATGCTAGGTCATAGACATAAACTGTTAAACTGTACAATATATAAAAAAAAAAAGAATATTGAAGGCAAATAATTTGAAATTGACTGAAGTTTTGTTTGCATGCTTACTACATTTACTTCAATATATTAATACACGTCTTAAAGCAAATACGACTGTCTTATTAATAAACGTCTTAAAGCAAATACAACTAGACAGTCGAAGATATGATAGTTTAGCTATTTTCTTGAGTGGGTCAACATTTGACAAGACAAATTCGGCTTCAAATGACAGATACAGACAAAACAATACACACTATGTGACGTGACGCGATGTGACGTAAGCATCGTGGAACAGATACAGACAAAAACAATACACACGATGTGACGTCACGCGATTTGACGAAAGCATCGTGGAACGATTCTCAACAGATACTAACAAATCATTTAGAAACGAAGTTATATTTTTAAGCAAATTATTGATATAATAAATATCCTACCTTGAAATGAAGCTATGTCGATACAGAAACAGAATTGTTCGTCCTTTTCAGTTTAAATAATATCCGAGGCCAGTGTAACGAACGATAACTTCCGTTGAAATATTTACAATCATTTTCAAGTGTTGATTGCTTCTCTATATTGCCAAGATATAAGATCCATGAAATAACTATGACAGGTACAAAAGAATAGTCGACTTACCCTTCATAAAGTCCTTGCAGTGAATGAAATCCATTTGTGACGAGTCAAACTATCTTTTCCTACCATGCCTGTCGCTTTCCTTTTGTTAATTATTTATTACTTGCCTTACAATTACGTTACTTTCGTTGCAATGACGTCATATTTGGATGTGTTTACTTCGGGTTGAGAAAATATCATTTTAAAAATAGAAAACGAGTGCAATTACACGCAAATCATCACGTGTCAGATTCCTTGTTTTCTTTCCTTTATCAAGAAGGAATTTAATTTAATTTTTCTCTCTAGTTCTTAGTATTTTTTTATTTGTCAAAACATACGAATATCGTGAATGCGGGTTTTAACGGTTACGAAATTAATAGGTTACGGTAATTTGTCCGTCCAGTAAGACCGGAAGCAAAATGGCCGAAAAAATGTGCTATGGGGTTGAGATTTGATATGTGAAAAACAGTAAGATTGTACGGAATTCTCGTTGTTTTGATCTCGTATGACGTGTTCGTACGGGTAACCTATAGGCGTGCTTCGCTCGAGCCTTCGGCTCGAGCTTTCACACGTACTATGGCCTGCTCTATAGACTTTGGAATCAAGTTATACTCTCAAATAAGTTAGTTGGGCAACTGTTGCCCGAACCATTCCGGCTCAATCTTTCACATATAACATTCAAATACAATAACAGAACTTAATCAGCACTCACTTCTAAACAATCAACAAGTAAAATACCTCAGCCGTCTTGTGATACCCTTTGTCTTGACAATGACAATGACAAATAGTTTATTGATTTAAGGCCATCGACCCATAACAACATGTATAACAAATAATACAACATCCGTCAGCCTACCGCACGCTTGTCACACATATTCAGATATATATACCAACAAACATAACACTGATATTGGCGTTTGAAATGATTACACACATATATATATATATATACACATACACACATATATATATATACATATACATATATATATACATATATATATATATATGGAATATGCATTGAGGAGACCATGCGTATCTAAAAATAGGCATTAAGGAGACCGGTGGATTAAGGAGACCAAACCCGGTCTCCTTAATATTTTACAAGGACAAAAATCAAACAACAGATAAATTTCACATTTCAAAATTACTTTCAATGTGAAGTACATTAACGATTTTCTAAGTTACTAACATTAAATTTCTACATCACATACTATTGTGATAAAAGAAATGACTTTATAAAATGAGTACTGTATATTTCAATAGGTATAAAAATAGGCATTAAGGAGACCACCTTAAATTGGATTTATTTCATAAAAATGACTATATATAACTACTTTTGTAACATTATCAACTTAATTTATTTCATTTGAATAAATCCTGATAAATTCATTCTTTTTTGTCGATAAATAAAGAATTCGCATATTTTCACTCTATGCCAAACCGAGAACGTAGATCTTCATTTCTGACGCAACGTCTAGAATTCGAATTTGAAATAACGGTGGTTTTATACTTGTCCAAGATGGCGGCCGTTTCAACGTAAAGCTTAAAAGGTATGGACCGACTTTTATTTATTATATTATTAATATATTATTTTAGCACACATTAAACGAATATTCATGTGATGAATTTCCTAATCATCCAAACATAATTGAATTTAGAGCAATTTAAAGTGCATTCAACTGCCACTATTCTAATTGAAAATGCAGTCATTCCATGACACTGGAATCACGATATAATATACAAATTTTGATCAACCATGTCATGGATTATTGAACATATATACTGCAAAGTGTGTCTTTCAAGCTGCAAACCTGTGCAAATTACAAACCTGTGTAAATTATAAGCATTATAAGCATATATACTGCTAAATTGTGACAATCAATCTACGATGCTGTCTACAGAACTGCAAATTGTGGCAATAAATCTACATTAAATCTACATTACGGTCTCCAACTGCAAATTGTGAAAATCAATCTACAAGCCTGTGCTAAATGGGACATTCAATGTGCCACATGTGACGTAATCCACAATCTGTGCTAACTGTGATTTCAACATACAAACCTGTGCCATAAGATAAACACAATTCAACGGAAAGTTTTAGACTACCATGTTATGTATGTTTCATGTAAATCATACATACTTCAAACTGTAACATTACTACACAAACCTGTACCCCAAAATATTAAAAACCAGCATGTAAGGATGTAAAAGTCTAAGTAAACAAACCAGTGCAGAAGAAGACGGGCTAAAAAAGGAGATTATCCTTACTTTAGAGCCCAAAAACCATCATAGAGGTATCATAGAGGTATGATTCGGAAATCTTGATAATTTAGACTTTCGCTTGCTCGTTTTATCATCTGTTATTTATATGGCAGGCATATGCTGGATAATAAAAAATGAAAAAAAACATATGCGACTTCTTTCTTTGAAGGACTATCAAACAAGCCTGCTTCTTTCAATAGTCTTGACTTTAAACATGGTAATGGCTGCCCTCCTTGACGCTTAGCATTACAAATGATTATATTTAGGTCTCTGGATAAATGTACAAGATGTACTGGTACCTAACCCAGGCAACTCCGTGATATTTAACTGGAAATTTGTTGAAAGCAGCATAAACACAAAATCTAGTCCAAATAATTTAGACTTTGGCTTGCTCATTTTATCATCTGTCATTTATTTGGCAACCTTATTCTGCAGAATATAAACAAAATGAGCGCATATAATGTGATGTCTTTTAATGTAGGACTAAAAACAATCAAGTCTTCAATAGGCGAGTATGTTGTGGTTCAAATATAACTTACATCGTCTGCAATCTGGCAGCAAAATTATGATCAAAATTATTTTTCTATAAAAACATGAGCCAGAAGAATAAACATTATGAAGAAAGTCAATGTTGCAACACAATATTGGGCAAAAACAGATATTTAGACATAAACTTGCAATTATTTTGATACATGTATTCATGCAATGATATTTTGTGTATAAACAGTTCTACAAATATCGTGTTATCACAAATACTTGTTTCAAAATTAACATTTAATTGTCTGATTCCTTTGAAAGATTAACTATTCACTTTTCCCCCATTTCTTCACTGAGACAGTCACTTGATCATGTGTGACGTATTATTCATTGCATTTATTTTTTTTAGCTAGGATATAAGCGACCTGGCCCAAATTGAAAAAAAGCACATTTCATAGGAAAATGGCGACTACACTTTTCACTGTTTTGTACAGTAGTCAACAAAATATTTGGAGAGTTTGGGAAGTGTTTATGAATCTCTGGATATTTTAAAAATCAAAGGTAAGATATTTATCTCATAGTTGATCATTTTCTTTGTTCTGGTCCTGACTTTTTTCCTGATTTTAAAGCCGAAAATGCGAATAAGAAGCACAAAGATAGATGGGAATAGGGCATGCAAAAATATTATATACAGTTGATTTTAAATGAATACGAAGTTGACTGATTCCAGTAGGCTGTAGTGACCTCGAAGCCAAGCTTGACCAGTATTTTTGCCTGCCTTTGATCAAAGTCAATGCTACAAGCGTCATCCTTCTTCCACCAGTAGACTGACAGTTTATGTGGAAAAGCAGTCAGTTATTTGGAAAGATTGGTGTGAAAAGGTTAGGAAATACATGGAGAGGTCAACTTACCCCTGTGATAACTGAAATTATTTGGCAAACGGCGTTAAATCTCAATCAGTCAATCTAAAGCTTAACCTGACCATTTACTTGGTGCTTTAGGTTCTCGTCAGCATGCCTGTATTTAAATTTACTGCCAAAATAATCATCCAGCGTCATAAGGAAGGTGCAAGCCTTTTACACTGCAACAAGACTGCAGGGACTGAACTTCTCAAGCTTCAAATTGTTCATCTGGAGAAGGTGTTTGACAGTGAGCATGTTCTATTCAGTTTCCAAAGACTCGCATGTTTATATTTACCAATAATAAAATCACCTAAATTCTATTGATGTGCAATCAATACCAGTTTTACCAATGGATTATCTGTTACAATCGCTTTGCCTCAACGATTTGACATCGGTTATATAATCAGTTCAGACATACAGTAACAGTATTGTATTTAACAAAACTCAATGCTTTCAAGGCTCTATAAATTTATGTTAATGATGTTTGACAAAAATCTACTTGTGTTGTGAAATGTCTTGTTTACACTAAGTCTTGGTTGCAGTACGTGCTGTTTGAAACAGGAAGTCCTAGCTGTGTTTGAATTTCTGTCCTGTTCATAATTTTGTCTGTTAAAAACATTGCAGCAAAAGAAGCAAACCCTTACAAAAAGAAGAGATTGCTCCTTTATGATTATCAATAATATAATTCTTTCAGTTTTCAGTTTCTACCTAACACTTTTAACCCTTTCCCACATAATGACTAATCCGCAGCAGACGGCTTAGAAAACATCATTCTGGTTAAGAATATGGTAAACCTGAGGCTATGATAATTTAAAAGAGTTGAAAATAATGTTGCAAAAGGATAAATTGCTTATTATGAGCAATTCCTCTTTTTGCCACAATGTTTTCAAAATCATCTGCTGCAGTCGCATCAGAAAGTGTCTAGATGTCGTAAAGGGGTCAAATAAAATAAATAAGTTGCTAGATTCTTTTATTTGGGCTCAGTGTCCAATCAAGGATTGGAAAACAAGGGGGGAATTATATTTGGAAATTGATTTTATTAACAAATTGAAGCATTTTTTCTTCTTTGTCTTTGTAAAAAAAATCCCCCTTCCATATACATTTAGAGGGGAATATTCAAAACAGTGTGTGAGAATAAGCACAATCCCCCTCCTTATATCTCAAATAGATTGCTTGGTCTTCTGTCATTAATCATGTGCATTTACCACATTATAAAATTAAAACCTTTTTCCACAATTACAACAAAAATTGCAGCTAAAAAAATATGGACGCAAATATATGGAAAATCTCTGTAAGTGAATGATTATTTTTGAATAAAGTTGAAAATATAATGGTAAAAAGGAGAACTTATTGACGTTGAATATTGCTTCATTTACTTTAACGTTACAAAAGTCATTTTTATCAGCCACCAACAAAAGTCATTGAAATGGCCTGGCTACCTATCAAACTTTCTTTCAGTGCTTTCATTTGAAACACAGCTGAGCCCCAGTAGCTATGCAGGCTAGCAATGCAGGGGTTCTGAGTTTGATCCCTAGCTTGGCCAACATTCTTTCTGACATTTTACAAAAGTCAATGTGACATGCATCATTTGTCTTCAACTAATGATCTCGGTCTATATGGAAAAGCAACCTGTTGCTTCAAAAGAGTTATGGAGTTCTGATATGAGAAAGCCAAGAAACACATGTGTAGGTGAACTGGCCATGTTGTTATGACTGAAAAATTGTTGATAACAACATTAAACCCCAAAATCATTTCCAACCCCAGTAAGTTATGTTATAAACACAATGTTAAATTTATTAACAAATATATGAGTCAATTTAAAAAGAAAATTAGGGAAAATTTAAATAAATCTTTTTCAATGTTGGTATTTCTATTGAATATTTAAAGCTGAAAACATTGTGGCAAAAGGAGAAATTTTTCATTTTCAAAAGTCGTTTGCTGCAGAGGCCTCTGCATGAGGGAAAGGGTTAAGGGTTAATTATCATACATCTATTGTTTTTAGCATATATCTTTTGTAACCAAGACAGTTCTAAGTCAGTAACATTGTATTATGAGCTTTCATTATTATTTGTATAATGTTTCTTTCTAGATAATGAAATTTATGCCAGATGAAGGGCTGAGTTTTTTACAAAGCTGGTTTTGAACAAAAATGGCCTTATTGACAAAATAGTTTCAACTTGGTGTCTTGAAGTGACAGAACCTGATGATAATAGGACATTGCATTTGGTGAGCAATTGATAAAATCATTTACTTTTTTCAGCATTGCTGGTGCTTAGGGGAATTTAAGTGTTTTTTTTTGCCATTTCAACATTATTTCAGTTATATCACTGCAAAAGTTCTCTTATTCATGATCCCTGGGTAAATAAACCAGGCTAGGAAATGTGCCTTGCCTAAGAGCACTCGACCATGACCGTAACGCAGTGACTGGGGGCAAGTTAAATGAAGGTTATCAAAGCAATTTATGTACCAAATTGCATTAGAGTTAATGGAATTATTAGCGAGATATAGGGCTGAGTAAAAACTCGTAAATCAGATGTTTTTTCCATTTTTAAGAAGTGTCATATCATTTGAATGCACTATTATCATAGGGCAATTATATTTTACTTATTTTACAGCTATAAAACATGGTAAGTATTCTGTATTCAGGATTTGCGCGCTGATTTTTAGCTCCACTGGCGAGCTTATAAATGTCATGGCGAATTGTCCGTCGTGCGTGCATGCGTTAACTTTTCCTTTAAACGACTTCTCCTCCCTAACCACTTGGCCAATTTGGTTGAAACTTCATAGGAAGCATCCTCTCAATGTCCTTTCCTAAATTCCTTCAATTTTTTTTTATCCATCCAGAATTCTGGTTTCCATGGCAACCAAAAGAAAAAAATAGTGAAAACTTAAAAAATCTTCTTCTCCGAAAGTGTCGGGCCGATTTTCAAATAATTTTGTAGAAATATTCCTTGGGTGACCCTCTATCAGATTCCTTCAAGAAATGTTGATTGGTCGAAAAACATGGCTGCCAGGGGTCGGGGTTATTTTGCCTTATATGGCTATAGTGAAAACTTAAAAAATCTTCTCCTCCGAAAGTGTTTGGCCAATTTTCAATTTTTTTTGTAGAAATGTTCCTTGGGAGACCCTCTATCAGATTCCTTCAAGCCATGTTGATTGGTCGAAAAACATGGCCGCCAGAGGGCGGGGCTATTTTGCCTTATATGGCTAAAGTGAAAACTTAAAAAAATCTTCTACTCTGAAAATGTTAAGCCAATTTTCAAATAATTTTGTAGAAATGTTCCTTGGGTGACCCTCTATCAGATTCATACAAGCCAAGTTGATTAGTCGAAAAACATGGCCGCCAGGGGGCGGGGCGGGGCTATTTTGCCTTATATGGCTATAGTGAAAACTTAAAAAATCTTCTCCTTCAAAAGAGTTTGGCCAATTGTCAAATAATGTTGTGGAAATGTTCCCTGGAAGACCCTCTATCAGATTCCTTCAAGCCATGTTGATTGGTCGAAAACTATGGCTGCCAGGGGGCGGGGTTATTTTGCCTTATATGGCTATAGTGAAAACTTAAAAAATCTTCTCCTCCGAAAGTGTTTGGCCAATTTTCAATTTTTTTTGTAGAAATGTTCCTTGGGAGACCCTCTATCAGATTCCTTCAAGCCATGTTGATTGGCCAAAAAACATGGCCGCCAGAGGGCGGGGCTATTTTGCCTTATATGGCTAAAGTGAAAATCTTCTACTCCGAAAATGTCAGGCTGATTTTCAAATAATTTTGTAGAAATGTTCCTTGGGTGACCCTCTATCAGATTCCTACAAGCCAAGTTGATTAGTCGAAAAACATGGCCGCCGGGGGGCGGGGCTATTTTGCCTTATATGGCTATAGTGAAAACTTAAAAAATCTTCTCCTTCAAAAGTGTTTGGCCAATTGTCAAATAATTTTGTGGAAATGTTCCTTGGAAGACCCTCTATCAGATTCCTTCAAGCCATGTTGATTGGTCAAAAAACATGGCTGCCAGGGGGTGGGGTTATTTTGCCTTATATGGCTATAGTGAAAACTTAAAAAATCTTCTCCTCCGAAAGTGTTTGGCCAATTTTCAATTTTTTTTGTAGAAATGTTCCTTGGGAGACCCTCTATCAGATTCCTTCAAGCCATGTTGATTGGCCAAAAAACATGGCCGCCAGAGGGCGGGGCTATTTTGCCTTATATGGCTAAAGTGAAAATCTTCTACTCCGAAAATGTCAGGCTGATTTTCAAATAATTTTGTAGAAATGTTCCTTGGGTGACCCTCTATCAGATTCCTACAAGCCAAGTTGATTAGTCGAAAAACATGGCCGCCAGGGGGCGGGGCTATTTTGCCTTATATGGCTATAGTGAAAACTTAAAAAATCTTCTCCTTCAAAAGTGTTTGGCCAATTGTCAAATAATTTTGTGGAAATGTTCCTTGGAAGACCCTCTATCAGATTCCTTCAAGCCATGTTGATTGGTCAAAAACTATGGCCGCCAGGGGGCGGGGCTATTTTGCCTTATATGGCTTTAGTTAAAACTTAAAAAATCTTCTCCTCCGAAAGTTTCAGGCTGATTTTGAAATAATTTTGTAGAAATGTTCCAAGGGTGACCCTCTATCAGATTCCTTCAAGCCATGTTGATTGGTCAAAAACATGGCCATCAGGGGGTGGGGCTGCTTGGAGATTTAATTTTTGCCTAATGGCCGTGGAGCGATACTGGCCCTCTTGGGCCTCTTGTTTTTTATCTCCAGCTATTTTCTACGATCGGTCGGCTTGGTGTGCCATGTTTTGTTCCGAATGCCTTACCATGACGTAAAAACACAAAACTACGCTTTTTTCGAAAGGAATTTTTTGTTTCTCTCTCTTGTACGCATAAGGCACTTTGTCATTAATTTATACAGCAAAATATGTTGAATAATTAAAAACCAAATGTCATCTCAGTGATGTCTCGGGCTGTAAAATAGGAAATGTACCTTAATGTCAATATATAGTCAAATGCTATTTTTAGATTTTAAAAATGATTACAGTATCTTGTTAACAACAAAATGACTGATGCTAATAATTTGGTTAGAAAAAAAAGGCTTATTGAAAAAAACATTGATGTCAAGTTGAGTATATTTTTAGATCACCTAGAGCCAAAGGCTCAAGGTGAGCTATTCTGATCACTTTTCGTCCGGCGTCCGGCGTTAACTTTTAGCTTTAAACATCATCTCCTCCTACACCACAGGACTAATTTCATCCAAACTTCACAGGAATGTTCCTTTGGTGGCCCTCTTTCAAAATTGTTCAAAGATTTAAATTCCATTAAGAACTTTGGTTGCTGCGGCATCAGAAAGGGGGCAAAATGTCCTAACTTTAAAAGTCTTCTCCTCTGAATCTGCATGTCAGATTCCAATATAGTTTGGTAGAAATGTTCCTTGGGTGACCCTCTACAAAGACTGTTCAAGGCATACTGTTTGCTTGAAAACATGGCAATCAGGAGGCATCAGAAAAGGGGCAAAATGACAAAATTTGGAAATTCCAATTTTTTTAAATTCCTTGTCTGATATTAAGAAAAATGAATAGGAATCTTACTTCAGTGATCCTCTTCTTAATTTGTTCAAGCCGTATTGATTGGTTAAAAAATCATAGCAACCTCGCGTCATCACAAAAGGGATAAATTAAACTTTTAGCTACAAATGACAACTCCTACCATTCCACACGACCAATTTCAACGTAACTTCACAGGAATGTTCTTTTGATGGTCCTCTTTCAAAATTGTTCAAAGACTTACATTCTGTGTAGAACTTTGGTTGCTGCGGCATCAGAAATTGAGAAAAATGCCCAAACTTTAAAAACATCTCTCTCCATAATCCATTTGTCAGATTCCAAGATAATTTGGCAGAAATGTTCTTTGAGTGACTCTACAAAAACTGTTCAAGCCATATTGATTTCGTTGACAAACAGGGCAGCAAAGCGGCATCAGGAAAGGTGCAAAATGACAAAACTTTATAATTCCATTCTTATTAAAGTTCTTGTTAGATTTCAAGATACAAATGGCTTTTACTGATGAACTATTTCTCTACCTAATTAAGTGTCCACTCCTTGCAGTTTCATTTGAACTCTTTATCAAATTTTCACAGATATTTGCAGTTAAATATTTGCTGCTAATTTACTATCATTTAGGTGATCGATTTAGGGCCATCTTGGCCCTCTTGTTCATGTTCACTATTCGTTTACCATTTTTCAGAGAAGAACATGTCTTTAGACCTGTCACAGTTCATAAAAGATTATTAGATACTCAAGATATATACGTGTATGAAGTAACCTTATTCACTCAACTTATACTGCTTGTTAGATTTTCTTTCAACTCAGTCCTCATCAAATAGTTTCTGATACCTTTAAAACTATTTTCAGAATAGTATGAGCTATTCTGATTAGCTTTTCAACAGTGCTGGTAGGCCCTTATCTACGCATCCTATGGGTCAGATATCCTGACCAATTTCCAATGGCAAAAGTCTTTAAAATCATGCAGAATTCCCAATTGTGTCATGTTTACATAACCATTCTTATTGACTTTCGCTCACTTCTATTGATGATGTATCGGCATTTATCAATTTTACCATATTTCAGATGAGAATGTGCCTTTAATTCCACTGAAGTTCATTGGATGAGATTTACATGCTCAAGATAAAGGTATGAGGCAACCTTATTTGCTCAAATTTTATCTTTGCTATACCTTCTTTGCTTGCAGCCCTCAACAAATTGATAATTTTACCTTTTGATAACACCTAAGTCTCTATTTCGATACTTTGTCGCGGCGAGACTAAAATGACCCCATTCGTCCAAGAACAAAACTTAACTAATGATTAATGTTGTTTCATTGGATGTATATCCTAAACATTGTGAAAAGAGGGGCAATCACTATTTATGGTAGATAATATGATTCCTGGGTTACATGAAACACCCATATACATCAAAGATTACAAAATATGTAATTCATTGTTTTTATGTCAACTAATTTATGCAACCAAATTATTATAAAATGACGTATTTTAGTGTATAATTGTTGAAAATGTCTGTTTTGGTATTTTGGATTTTATATTGTATTTGATAGTTTGTTGTTCGTGTAATTCGCACATTTGTAAAGATGTTTAAATAATGCAAGTAGGCTAGAATATTAATCAAGTTTTTAAAAATAAAACGATGTGTGGAACCATCAAATATTTTCAGATACAACATCTACATGTAATCATTTTATTTCATGTTAATCTTAAAGAAATCGTTTTGAAAATAGTTTTTTTTTTTAGCTCACCTACAGGTGCAAAAAGTGCTCAAGGTGAGCTGTTGTGATCACATTTTGTCTGTTTTTTGTAATCAACAATTGCCTTGTTAACACTCTACAGTACAGCATTTTACATCCAATCTTCATGACAGTGTTTCAGAACATACATCACCATCAAATCTTGGCAAAGTTTGAAACTGGATCATGTGAGGTCAAAAGTTAGGTCACAAGGTCAAATTGAATATATATATAGGTCATGTCCAGTCAAAAATTAGGTCACAAGGCCAAATTGAAGAACAATCTTGTTAACAATATAGAGACTGTAGTTTTTGCTTCAGCATATTGAAATTTTGTCAGAATGTTTGTCTTCATAATATCTAGAACAAGTTTGAATATGTGTACTGTTGTGTCAAAACCTAGGTCACAAGGTCAAATTGAAGGAAAATATTTTTAACACTCTAAAATCCACATTTCTAATTTGAGCATATTGAGACTTTGTCAGAATTATTGTCTGGAAGATATCTATGCTAATTATGCCCCCTTCGAAGAAGAGGGGTATCATTGCTTTGCACATGTCGGTCGGTCCTTCGGTAGACCAAAGTTTCCGAGTGATAACTCAACAATGCCTGGACCTATAGTCCTCAAACTTTACTTGGAGGTTGGGGATGACCAGTAGACGAACCCCATTGATTTTGAGGTCATCATTTCAAAGGTCAAGGTCTCGGTCATCGACCTTGAACTCGAAAATCTTGTCCGAGTGATAACTCAACATTGCCTTCACCCATGGCCCTCAAACTTGACATGGAGGCTGGGAGTGACCAGTAGATGACCCCTATTGATTTTCAGGTCAAAGGTCAAGGTCACAGTGACCATGAACATGAAAAGCTTGTCCGAGTGATAACTTGACATTGTCTGCACCCATGGTCCTTAAACTTGATATGGAGGCTTGGCCAGACCAGTAGATGACCCCTATTAATTTTTAGGTCATTGGGTCAAAGGTCAAGGTTACAGTGACCATGAACCTGAAAAGCTTGTCTGAGTCATAACTCAACATTGCCTGCATCCATGGCCCTCAAACTTGACATGGAGGCTGGGGGTGACCAGTAGATGACCCCTATGGATTTTAAAGTCATTGGGTCAAAGGTCAAGGTCACTGACCTTGAACCTGAAAAGCTTTTCCGAGTGATAACTCGACATTGCCTGCACAACGTGGCCCTCATATTTGACATGGAAGATGGTGTTGACCAGTAGATGACCCCATATATTGATGTTATGGTCATTGGGTCCAAGGTCAAGGAACACAAAAAGCTTGTCTGAGTGATAACTTGACATTGGCTGCACCCATGGCCCTCAAACTTGACATGGAGGCTGAGGGTGACCAGTAGATGACCTCTATTGATTTTGAGGTCATTGGGTCAAAAATCGTCCAAATATTCCTGACAACATGGTGCTCAATGTATATATGGTGTATAATGTTTGACAAACATCTCTTGTTTTGAATATAAATTATCTCCAGTCAAATACTAGGTCACTAGACCACATTTGAGAAAAAATCTTTTAAACACTCTAGATAGTGCTTTTTTGCTTCAGCAGCTAGAAACTTTGTCAGAATGTTTGTCCTGGTAATATCTATGCCAAGTTTTAATATGGGTAATGTAGGGTCAATAACTAGGTCACTCTGGAAGTGTATTTTAAATGTGAGCATGTTGAAATTTTGTCAAAATAATTGTCTTGATGATATCTAGGCAAAGTTTTAACATGGGTCATGTTGTTTCAAAAACAAGGTCACTATGCAAAATTGAGGGGATATCTTGTTAACTTTCTGGCATAGCCTACCTGACTGCAAAATGAGATATTTTGATTGACTATGTGATTTGCATAACTCATGTGAGCTATTAAGGATCATCATTGCCCTAATGTTTCTAATAAAGACTGAATTCATTCTAATTTTAGATAGATTGAGATCTAGAAAATAATTCACTTAGATCATTTGCTTTGCATTTCCATAATATTTAGAGAATCACGACACAAACATCAATACAAGTTCTGTGGCTGTTAAAAATGTTATTTCATTTGACTGTTGTTGACTCTGGAACGAATGTCTGTCGACAACTGTCTCAAATATACTAGTTTTCAAATGGTCTCCTTAATACAGAAAAAATTATGCGGTCTCCTTAATACATAGTCCAGGGTTATATTATATATGTACTGGTCTCCATAAACCATGTTTCATATTATAGGAATATATACACATTGGTCTCCTTATGCCTTTCCCACATATAGACACTTTCTGATGCCCATGCAGCATACTACTTTTGGAAACATTGTGGCAATAGGAGAAATTGCTCATGAATTATAATCTATTTCACCTTTCGCCACAAAGTTTTCAACTCCTCATATTTAATAATTAAACCCTTTTTCATTGAGATTTTTCATGTTTTTGCCTATATGTTTTCAAATTAGTCTTCTTCAGATTTGTGATTTTTGAGAAAGGGTTAAAGTATGGTTTTTATTTGCTTTGCATTTCCATAATATTTGGAGAATCACGACACATACATCAGTACAAGTTCTGTGGCTGTAAAAATGTTATTTTATTTGACTTAATCTTTTGTAGTTAAATGGTCAGACAAAGATACAGAATTGTTTAGAAGACATTTCAATAAATGTAAAGAGGAATAAACAACGGCTGTTTGACAAGTAGGTAACAGGTACAACTTGAAGTCTTTTTGATATCTAATGCTTTTTTCGCTTCATAAGATACATCCAACATTTTTTGTGTGTAGCTGGGAATGTAAGGCAGAGAGACAACTCTATCTGTCAATTTGACCTTCATGCTATGCATCAATTAGTAATAACTTTGTTTTGGTTTTGATTTCAACTATTTATACGCACTGATCAGGAGAATGGTACAATACAAGGAAAATAACTCTTGTTTGCTACTTTTAGCTCACATATGCAGGAAGTGCTCAAGGTGAGCTTTTGTGATCACATTGTGTCTGTGCTTCAAGTCTCGTCAACAATTGCCTTGTTAACTCTCTAGAGGCTATATTTTACATCAAATCGTCATGAAAGTTTATCATAACATACATCTCAATCAAATCTTGACTAAGTTTGAAACTGGGTCATGATAGGTAAAAAAAAGATCAAATTGAAGGAAAATCTTATTAACACTTTAGAGACATAATTTTTTGCTCCGGCAGCTTGAAACTGTTAGAATGGTTGTCTTGATGATCTCTAGGCCAAGTTCAAAACTGTGTCATATGAGGTCAAAAACTAGGTCACAAGGTCAATTTGAAGGAAAATATTGTTGGAGGCAGCACTTTTATCTTTAGCATGTAGTTGAAACTTTGTCAGAAGATGTATCTAGGCTAAAATTAAATATAAGTCATGTCTGGTCATAAACTAGGTCAGTAGACCAAATTGAATGAAAATCTTGTTAACACTCTACAGACCGCATTCTTTGCTCCAGCAGCTTGAAACTTAGTCAGAATGTTTGTCTTGATGAAAGAGCTAGGTCAAGTTTGAAATCGATGCATTGGAGGTCAAAAACTAGGTCACAAGCCAAATTGAAGGATTGTGTTTATTAATAATTTCAAAGAAAACTTTGTAAATTGTCTTTTACTACCTTTAATGACCATCAGTTATGTTACATCCTGCAGATTTTCACACTTAATTCTATATTATTATGCTGGCTAATTCCTGTGTGTGATTATCAACCTCACACGAGCATTGTAAACCTGGCAGTGGTTATAATGGTATCTGGTCTGAATGTTATTGACATATTCAATTCAAAAACCCATGGGCATTCTAAGATTAAACTGCTTTTTCAAAGTGACTTAACCTCATTAGTAAATGAAGGCATTCATATTGACAAACATCTCTTGTGTACATGCACATGCAACCGCCTGTCTGACCGTAACTACAAATACCAACACAACTGTCCAAATAGTGCTTTAAGTTCTTTGATCACATCATCAGTTTGGCGTGAAAATTACTCTGCTTAGAACTATTTGTTTCGGCGGAGCTGCCTGTGTTTTATGGAACTTAGTAACCGTGAGAAATCATTATTTATTGTGTAGTTTGTTGACTCTGGAACGAATGTCTGTCGACAACTGTCTCAAATATACTAGTATTCAAATGGTCTCCTTAATACAGAAAAAATTATGCGGTCTCCTTAATACAAGTCCAAGGTTACATTATATATATGTACTGGTCTCCATAAACCATGTTTCATATTATAGGAATATATACACATTGGTCTCCTTATGCCTTTCCCACATGTATAGACACTTTCTGATGCCCATGCAGCATACTACTTTTGGAAACATTGTGGCAATAGGAGAAATTGCTCATTATAATCTATTTCACCTTTCGCCACAATGTTTTCAACTCCTCATATTTAATAATTAAACCCTTTTTCATTGAGATTTTTCCTGCTTTTGCCTATATGTTTTCAAATTAGTCTTCTTCAGATTTGTGATTTTTGAGAAAGGGTTAAAGTATGGTTTTTATTTGTGAAAATTACTCTGCTTAGAACTATTTGTTTCGGCGGAGCTGCCTGTGTTTTATGGAACTTAGTAACCGTGAGAAACCATTATTATTTGTGTAGTTTGTTGACTCTGGAACGAATGTCTGTCGACAACTGTCTCAAATATACTAGTTTTCAAATGGTCTCCTTAATACAGAAAAAATTATGCGGTCTCCTTAATACATAGTCCAGGGTTATATTATATATGTACTGGTCTCCATAAACCATGTTTCATATTATAGGAATATATACACATTGGTCTCCTTATGCCTTTCCCACATATAGACACTTTCTGATGCCCATGCAGCATACTACTTTTGGAAACATTGTGGCAATAGGAGAAATTGCTCATGAATTATAATCTATTTCACCTTTCGCCACAAAGTTTTCAACTCCTCATATTTAATAATTAAACCCTTTTTCATTGAGATTTTTCATGTTTTTGCCTATATGTTTTCAAGTTAGTCTTCTTCAGATTTGTGATTTTTGAGAAAGGGTTAAAGTATGGTTTTTATTTGCTTTGCATTTCCATAATATTTGGAGAATCACGACACATACATCAGTACAAGTTCTGTGGCTGTAAAAATGTTATTTTATTTGACTTAATCTTTTGTAGTTAAATGGTCAGACAAAGATACAGAATTGTTTAGAAGACATTTCAATAAATGTAAAGAGGAATAAACAACGGCTGTTTGACAAGTAGGTACCAGGTACAACTTGAAGTCTTTTTGATATCTAATGCTTTTTTCGCTTCATAAGATACATCCAACATTTTTTGTGTGTAGCTGGGAATGTAAGGCAGAGAGACAACTCTATCTGTCAATTTGACCTTCATGCTATGCATCAATTAGTAATAACTTTGTTTTGGTTTTGATTTCAACTATTTATACGCACTGATCAGGAGAATGGTACAATACAAGGAAAATAACTCTTGTTTGCTACTTTTAGCTCACATATGCAGGAAGTGCTCAAGGTGAGCTTTTGTGATCACATTGTGTCTGTGCTTCAAGTCTCGTCAACAATTGCCTTGTTAACTCTCTAGAGGCTATATTTTACATCAAATCTTCATGAAAGTTTATCATAACATACATCTCAATCAAATCTTGACTAAGTTTGAAACTGGGTCATGATAGGTAAAAAAAAGATCAAATTGAAGGAAAATCTTATTAACACTTTAGAGACATAATTTTTTGCTCCGGCAGCTTGAAACTGTTAGAATGGTTGTCTTGATGATCTCTAGGCCAAGTTCAAAACTGTGTCATATGAGGTCAAAAACTAGGTCACAAGGTCAATTTGAAGGAAAATATTGTTGGAGGCAGCACTTTTATCTTTAGCATGTAGTTGAAACTTTGTCAGAAGATGTATCTAGGCTAAAATTAAATATAAGTCATGTCTGGTCATAAACTAGGTCAGTAGACCAAATTGAATGAAAATCTTGTTAACACTCTACAGACCGCATTCTTTGCTCCAGCAGCTTGAAACTTAGTCAGAATGTTTGTCTTGATGAAAGAGCTAGGTCAAGTTTGAAATTGATGCATTGGAGGTCAAAAACTAGGTCACAAGCCAAATTGAAGGATTGTGTTTATTAATAATTTCAAAGAAAACTTTGTAAATTGTCTTTTACTACCTTTAATGACCATCAGTTATGTTACATCCTGCAGATTTTCACACTTAATTCTATATTATTATGCTGGCTAATTCCTGTGTGTGATTATCAACCTCACACGAGCATTGTAAACCTGGCAGTGGTTATAATGGTATCTGGTCTGAATGTTATTGACATATTCAATTCAAAAACCCATGGGCATTCTAAGATTAAACTGCTTTTTCAAAGTGACTTAACCTCATTAGTAAATGAAGGCATTCATATTGACAAACATCTCTTGTGTACATGCACATGCAACCGCCTGTCTGACCGTAACTACAAATACCAACACAACTGTCCAAATAGTGCTTTAAGTTCTTTGATCACATCATCAGTTTGGCGTGAAAATTACTCTGCTTAGAACTATTTGTTTCGGCGGAGCTGCCTGTGTTTTATGGAACTTAGTAACCGTGAGAAATCATTATTTATTGTGTAGTTTGTTGACTCTGGAACGAATGTCTGTCGACAACTGTCTCAAATATACTAGTATTCAAATGGTCTCCTTAATACAGAAAAAATTATGCGGTCTCCTTAATACAAGTCCAAGGTTACATTATATATATGTACTGGTCTCCATAAACCATGTTTCATATTATAGGAATATATACACATTGGTCTCCTTATGCCTTTCCCACATGTATAGACACTTTCTGATGCCCATGCAGCATACTACTTTTGGAAACATTGTGGCAATAGGAGAAATTGCTCATTATAATCTATTTCACCTTTCGCCACAATGTTTTCAACTCCTCATATTTAATAATTAAACCCTTTTTCATTGAGATTTTTCCTGCTTTTGCCTATATGTTTTCAAATTAGTCTTCTTCAGATTTGTGATTTTGAGAAAGGGTTAAAGTATGGTTTTTATTTGTGAAAATTACTCTGCTTAGAACTATTTGTTTCGGCGGAGCTGCCTGTGTTTTATGGAACTTAGTAACCGTGAGAAACCATTATTATTTGTGTAGTTTGTTGACTCTGGAACGAATGTCTGTCGACAACTGTCTCAAATATACTAGTTTTCAAATGGTCTCCTTAATACAGAAAAAATTATGCGGTCTCCTTAATACATAGTCCAGGGTTATATTATATATGTACTGGTCTCCATAAACCATGTTTCATATTATAGGAATATATACACATTGGTCTCCTTATGCCTTTCCCACATATAGACACTTTCTGATGCCCATGCAGCATACTACTTTTGGAAACATTGTGGCAATAGGAGAAATTGCTCATGAATTATAATCTATTTCACCTTTCGCCACAAAGTTTTCAACTCCTCATATTTAATAATTAAACCCTTTTTCATTGAGATTTTTCATGTTTTTGCCTATATGTTTTCAAGTTAGTCTTCTTCAGATTTGTGATTTTTGAGAAAGGGTTAAAGTATGGTTTTTATTTGCTTTGCATTTCCATAATATTTGGAGAATCACGACACATACATCAGTACAAGTTCTGTGGCTGTAAAAATGTTATTTTATTTGACTTAATCTTTTGTAGTTAAATGGTCAGACAAAGATACAGAATTGTTTAGAAGACATTTCAATAAATGTAAAGAGGAATAAACAACGGCTGTTTGACAAGTAGGTACCAGGTACAACTTGAAGTCTTTTTGATATCTAATGCTTTTTTCGCTTCATAAGATACATCCAACATTTTTTGTGTGTAGCTGGGAATGTAAGGCAGAGAGACAACTCTATCTGTCAATTTGACCTTCATGCTATGCATCAATTAGTAATAACTTTGTTTTGGTTTTGATTTCAACTATTTATACGCACTGATCAGGAGAATGGTACAATACAAGGAAAATAACTCTTGTTTGCTACTTTTAGCTCACATATGCAGGAAGTGCTCAAGGTGAGCTTTTGTGATCACATTGTGTCTGTGCTTCAAGTCTCGTCAACAATTGCCTTGTTAACTCTCTAGAGGCTATATTTTACATCAAATCTTCATGAAAGTTTATCATAACATACATCTCAATCAAATCTTGACTAAGTTTGAAACTGGGTCATGATAGGTAAAAAAAAGATCAAATTGAAGGAAAATCTTATTAACACTTTAGAGACATAATTTTTTGCTCCGGCAGCTTGAAACTGTTAGAATGGTTGTCTTGATGATCTCTAGGCCAAGTTCAAAACTGTGTCATATGAGGTCAAAAACTAGGTCACAAGGTCAATTTGAAGGAAAATATTGTTGGAGGCAGCACGTTTATCTTTAGCATGTAGTTGAAACTTTGTCAGAAGATGTATCTAGGCTAAAATTAAATATAAGTCATGTCTGGTCATAAACTAGGTCAGTAGACCAAATTGAATGAAAATCTTGTTAACACTCTACAGACCGCATTCTTTGCTCCAGCAGCTTGAAACTTAGTCAGAATGTTTGTCTTGATGAAAGAGCTAGGTCAAGTTTGAAATTGATGCATTGGAGGTCAAAAACTAGGTCACAAGCCAAATTGAAGGATTGTGTTTATTAATAATTTCAAAGAAAACTTTGTAAATTGTCTTTTACTACCTTTAATGACCATCAGTTATGTTACATCCTGCAGATTTTCACACTTAATTCTATATTATTATGCTGGCTAATTCCTGTGTGTGATTATCAACCTCACACGAGCATTGTAAACCTGGCAGTGGTTATAATGGTATCTGGTCTGAATGTTATTGACATATTCAATTCAAAAACCCATGGGCATTCTAAGATTAAACTGCTTTTTCAAAGTGACTTAACCTCATTAGTAAATGAAGGCATTCATATTGACAAACATCTCTTGTGTACATGCACATGCAACCGCCTGTCTGACCGTAACTACAAATACCAACACAAATGTCCAAATAGTGCTTTAAGTTCTTTGATCACATCATCAGTTTGGCGTGAAAATTACTCTGCTTAGAACTATTTGTTTCGGCGGAGCTGCCTGTGTTTTATGGAACTTAGTAACCGTGAGAAATCATTATTTATTGTGTAGTTTGTTGACTCTGGAACGAATGTCTGTCGACAACTGTCTCAAATATACTAGTATTCAAATGGTCTCCTTAATACAGAAAAAATTATGCGGTCTCCTTAATACAAGTCCAAGGTTACATTATATATATGTACTGGTCTCCATAAACCATGTTTCATATTATAGGAATATATACACATTGGTCTCCTTATGCCTTTCCCACATGTATAGACACTTTCTGATGCCCATGCAGCATACTACTTTTGGAAACATTGTGGCAATAGGAGAAATTGCTCATTATAATCTATTTCACCTTTCGCCACAATGTTTTCAACTCCTCATATTTAATAATTAAACCCTTTTTCATTGAGATTTTTCCTGCTTTTGCCTATATGTTTTCAAATTAGTCTTCTTCAGATTTGTGATTTTTGAGAAAGGGTTAAAGTATGGTTTTTATTTGTGAAAATTACTCTGCTTAGAACTATTTGTTTCGGCGGAGCTGCCTGTGTTTTATGGAACTTAGTAACCGTGAGAAACCATTATTATTTGTGTAGTTTGTTGACTCTGGAACGAATGTCTGTCGACAACTGTCTCAAATATACTAGTTTTCAAATGGTCTCCTTAATACAGAAAAAATTATGCGGTCTCCTTAATACATAGTCCAGGGTTATATTATATATGTACTGGTCTCCATAAACCATGTTTCATATTATAGGAATATATACACATTGGTCTCCTTATGCCTTTCCCACATATAGACACTTTCTGATGCCCATGCAGCATACTACTTTTGGAAACATTGTGGCAATAGGAGAAATTGCTCATGAATTATAATCTATTTCACCTTTCGCCACAAAGTTTTCAACTCCTCATATTTAATAATTAAACCCTTTTTCATTGAGATTTTTCATGTTTTTGCCTATATGTTTTCAAGTTAGTCTTCTTCAGATTTGTGATTTTTGAGAAAGGGTTAAAGTATGGTTTTTATTTGCTTTGCATTTCCATAATATTTGGAGAATCACGACACATACATCAGTACAAGTTCTGTGGCTGTAAAAATGTTATTTTATTTGACTTAATCTTTTGTAGTTAAATGGTCAGACAAAGATACAGAATTGTTTAGAAGACATTTCAATAAATGTAAAGAGGAATAAACAACGGCTGTTTGACAAGTAGGTACCAGGTACAACTTGAAGTCTTTTTGATATCTAATGCTTTTTTCGCTTCATAAGATACATCCAACATTTTTTGTGTGTAGCTGGGAATGTAAGGCAGAGAGACAACTCTATCTGTCAATTTGACCTTCATGCTATGCATCAATTAGTAATAACTTTGTTTTGGTTTTGATTTCAACTATTTATACGCACTGATCAGGAGAATGGTACAATACAAGGAAAATAACTCTTGTTTGCTACTTTTAGCTCACATATGCAGGAAGTGCTCAAGGTGAGCTTTTGTGATCACATTGTGTCTGTGCTTCAAGTCTCGTCAACAATTGCCTTGTTAACTCTCTAGAGGCTATATTTTACATCAAATCTTCATGAAAGTTTATCATAACATACATCTCAATCAAATCTTGACTAAGTTTGAAACTGGGTCATGATAGGTAAAAAAAAGATCAAATTGAAGGAAAATCTTATTAACACTTTAGAGACATAATTTTTTGCTCCGGCAGCTTGAAACTGTTAGAATGGTTGTCTTGATGATCTCTAGGCCAAGTTCAAAACTGGGTCATAAGGTCACAAGGTCAATTTGAAGGAAAATCTTGTTGGAGGCAGCACTTTCATCTTTAGCAATGCATGTAGTTGAAACTTTGTCAGAAGATGTATCTAGTCTAAAAATAAAGATGGGTCATGTCTGGTCATAAACTAGGTCAGTAGACCAGATTGAATGAAAATCTTGTCAACACTCTACAGACCGCATTTTTTGCTCCAGCAGCTTAAAACTTAATCAGAATGTTTGTCTTGATGAAAGCTAGATCAAGTTTGAAATTGATGCATTTGAGGTCAAAAACTAGGTCACAAGCCAAATTGAAGGATCGTGTTTATTAATAATTTCAAAGAAAACTTTGTAAATTGTCTTTTACTACCTTTAATGACCATCAGTTATGTTACATCCTGCAGATTTTCACACTTAAATCTATATTATTATGCTGGCTAATTCCTGTGTGTGATTATCAACCTCACACGAGCATTGTAAACCTGCCAGTGGTTATAATGGTATCTGGTCTGAATGTTATTGACATATTCAATTCAAAAACCCATGGGCATTCTAAATTTAAACTGCTTTTTCAAAGTGACTAACCTCATTGGTAAATGAAGGCATTCATATTGACAAACATCTCTTGCGTATATGCACATGCAACCGCCTGTCTGACCGTAACTACAAATACCAACACAACTGTCCAAATAGTGCTTTAAGTTCTTTGATCACATCATCAGTTTGGTGTGAAAATTACTCTGCTTAGAACTATTTGTTTCGGCGGAGCTGCCTGTGTTTTTAGCTCACCTATGCACGTAGTGCAAGGTGAGCTATTGTGATCACATTTTGTCCGGCGTCCGTCAACATTTGAGCTTGTTAACACTCTAGAGGCTACATTTTTGCATCCGATCTTCATGAAAGTTTATCAGAACATTCATCTCCATCAAATCTTGGACAAGTGCGAAACAGGGCCATGTGAGGTAAAAAACTAGGTCACTAGGTAAAATTGAAGGGAAATCTTGTTAACACTGTGGAGGCCACATTTTCAACTTGAGCATGTTGAAACTTTATCAGAATATTTGTCTTGATGATATGTAAGTCAAGTTTGAACATGGGCTATGTCGGGTCAAAAAGTAGGTCACTAGGTCAAATTGAAGGAAAATCTTGTTAACACTCCAAAGGCCGCAATCTTTGCTTCAGAAGTTTGAAATTTTGTCAGAATGTTTGTCTTAAACATTTCTAGGTCAAGTTTGAATATGGGTCATATTGGGTCAGTATCTAGGTTACTAGGTCAAATTGAAGGGAAATCATGTTAACACTGTAGAAGCCGCATTGTTTGCTTCAGCAGCTTGAAATTTAGTCAGAATGTTGAGCTGAATAATATCTAGGCCAAGTTTGGATATAGATCATGTCGGGTCAAAAACTAGGTCACTAGGCCAAATTGAAGGGTTATCTTGTTAACCCTCTAGAGGCCAAATTTTAACTTGAGTATGTTGAATCTTTATCAGAATGTTTGTCTTGATGATATGTAGGTCAAGTTCGAACATGGGTCATGTTAGGTCAAAAAGTAGGTCACTAGGTCAAATTGAAGGAAAATTTTGTTAACTCTTTAGAAGCCGCCTTTTTGGATACAGCTGCTTGAAATTTGGTCAGAATGTTTATCAAATAACATCTAGGCCAAGTTTGAATATGGGTCATGCAGGGTTAAAAACATGGTCAATACGCAAAATTGAAGGGAAATCTTGTTAAAACTCTGGATACTGCATTTTTAACTTGAGCATGATGAAACTTTATCAGAATGTTTGTCTTCATGATATGTAAGTCAAGTTCGAACATGGGTCATGTTGAGTCAAAAAGTAGGTCACAAGGTCAAATTGAAGGAAAATCTTGTTAACACTCTAGATGCCGCATTATTTGCTTCACAAGTTTGAAATTTTGTCAGAATGGTTGTCTTAAAGATATCTAGATCAATTAAAGTTCGAGTATGGTCAGAAACTAGGTAACTCTGTAGAAGACGCATTTTTTGATACAGCAGCTTGACATTTGATGAGAATGTTTTATTTAAATGATATCTAAGCCAAGTTCAAATATGGGTCAAAAACTAGGTCACTAGGCCAAATTGAAGGAAAATCTTGTTAAGACTTTGGATACCGCATTTTTTGCTTCAGCAGCTTGAAACTTTGTCAGAATTTTTGTCTGATTATATCTAGGTCAAGTTCGAATATGGGCGATATTGGGTCAGAAACAAGGTCAATACAGGAAAATATTGTTCAAACTCTGGAGGCCGCATTTTTACTTCGAGCAAGTTGAAACTTTGTCAGAATGTTGTCTTGATGATATCTAGTCCATGTTGGAATATGGGTCATATCAGGTAAAAAAAAATATAGAGCAAATGAAGGAAAATCTTGTTAACACTGTGGAGGTTGCATTCAGAATAATTGTCTTGATGTGTTTTGCATTGCAGTACATTGTATAATTAAGGCGAGTGATCTAGGGCCATCATGGCCCTCTTGTATGGAACTTAGTAACCATGAGAAACCATTTATTTATTGTGTAGTTTGTTGACTCTAAAATGAATGTCTGTAGACAACTGTCTCAAATATATACTAGTTTTCAAATGGTCTCCTTAATACAGAAATTAATATGCGGTCTCCTTAATACATAGTCCAGGGTTATATTTATGTATATGTCCTGGTCTCCATAAACCATGTTTCATATTATAGGAATATATACACATTGGTCGCATTATGCCTTTCCCACATATAGACACTTCCTGATGCCCATGCAGCATACTACTTTTGGAAACATTGTGGCAGTAGGAGAAATTGCTCATGATAATCTATTTCTCCTTTCACCACAAAGTTTCCAACTCTTCATATTTAATATTTAAACCTGTATTCATGGATATTTTTCATGTTTTTGCCTATATGTTTTCAAAGTTGTCGTCTTCAGATTTGTGATATTTGTCTCCATAAACCATGTTTCAGATTATAGGAATATATATACATTGGTCTCCTTAAAGTAGGTTTTATATTAAAAATATTAAGGAGACCAGAACATTTATATATATATTTTGTGTATTTTTTTTTTTGTAAAACAAATCTCACAGATCCTATACACTATCTGTCTACATAATATTATGTGCTTAAAAATGTTAAAAATCGCAAAGATAGACCAAGTAATAACACATATACAAATGGTCTCCTTTATGCAGTGTGTAGGGTTGTATATGTATGCACTGGTCTCCATAAACCATGTTTCAGATTATAGGAATATATATACATTGGTCTCCTTAAAGTAGGTTTTATATTAAAAATATTAAGGAGACCGGAAAATTTATATATATATTTTGTGTATTTTTTTTTTTGTAAAACAAATCTCACAGATCCTATACACTATCTGTCTACATAATATTATGTGCTTAAACCAGGGACAATATATACAGGGATACGCGTCGAAGAAAATATCGATTAAATCTCGGACTTCGCGAGATTTCGCGAGAACTCTAGCGATGGCATCATTTTACCGTCGCCATCTTTACGAATACATTGGGCAAAAGGTATGATATTTTATTTCACTTGATTGACTTTAATAGAGTACAAAAACATAATTTTTAATTTAATGAATGTCAGCATTAAGAATCATAGGATATATAATTGAGAAAATCTTTTTGAAAATGATCGTTTTAAGGCTAAGTTTGGTTGCGACAATCATTGGAAAATTGTAAACAAAGGAAGTTGATAAATTTCAATCGATGGCGAAGCGAGAAACATCACATTGTTACGGACGATAAATGGTTGGAATTTAGGTTCAAACTTCATGGTTAATTGCTCAAAAGATAAATAGATTATATAACTGTGTATCTCAATCATTTATAATGTCCCACTTGTCATTTTTATTGTTTTATTTGTGTCCTGAATTCGCCTCGTTTTGCTCGTTTTGATCTATTGCATCAATTTGTAATCAAAGCTTCTCGGCCATCAAGAAAAACTTGTCTACATTGAAAAACAGTTTTCATGTCCTAACTGCATAAACAAATGATAAAGTATTATTTTCCAAGAAGTTGAGATGCTATAAAGTGTACCTTTATCATTAATAATGTATAACTTGTCTTTTTAAATGTTTTATTCATGTTTTGAATTTGCCCTATTTTGCTCTATTGCATCAATTTGTAATCAAACTTCTCAGCCATCAAGAAAAACTTGTCTACTTCGAAAAATAGTTTTCATGTCCTAACTGCATAAACAAATGATAAAGTATTATTTTCCAAGAAGTTGAGATGCTATAAAGTGTAACTTTATCATTAATAATGTATAACTTGTATTTTTAAATGTTTTATTCATGTTTTGAATTTGCCCTATTTTGCTCTATTGCATCAATTTGTAATCAAACTTCTCAGCCATCAAGAAAAACTTGTCTACTTCGAAAAATAGTTTTCAAGTATCTACTGCATCAAAAACTGTTAAAGTATTATTTTACAAGAAGTTGAGATGCTATAAAGTGTACCTTTATCATTGATAATGTATAACTTGTCTTTTTAAATGTTTTATTCATGTTCTGAATTTGCCCTATTTTGCTATTTTACATCAGTTCTTAATAATCAAGGAAAACATGTCTACTTTGAGACACAGTTTTCAAGTCTCTACTGCATCACAAAATGATAAAGTATTATTTTACAAGAAATGTTTTATTCATGTTCTGGATTTGCCCTATTTTGCTATTTTACATCAATTCATAATCAACATCACAGCCAACTAAGGAAAACATGTCTACTTTGAGACACAGTTTTCATGTCTTTACTGCATCAAATAAGGATTTAATATCAATTTACAAGAAGTGCAGCTGTTATCTATTGTGAATTGAAACTAAAACCATTATACATATTTATCTAAAAACTAATACACATTTTGTATTCATGAACAGCATACATGCATTATAAGATTCCAAGCCCACACATTCTATTAGAACATTTGGTGAACATACACATAACAATGACAACAAGGGGAGTATTGTTTTGTGAAATGGCTAAATAAATTTATTTTTCCTTTCAGATCAAATAAATATAATCCAGCCTCAATAGGAAAATGGGTCGACGCTCGATCCTTAGTCATAGAAAAAGGATTGGACGTAGAAAACGCATCAAAAAGCACCCCTCTCAGCCTCAAGGTTCAGTCAAAGACACATTTCAAGAGCTTAACTATACAAACCAATATATGTGAGCTTGCTAAAATTCCTTCCGAAATATCAATTATGTTTTTACCATGAACTGATGACGTCTTTCTTAGTGAATTGCTGCTGATAATTTCTAAGCTTGTACCTAATGCACTGTGAAAGTTTTTATCAAAATCACTGTCCACTTGAAATGGTCTTGCATTCAAATGTTCAGAGGGGGACTTTATTCTGTACTCTGAAACTGTAAATATATCCAGTTTAAATAAATGTGTATATATGTATATTACTATCCCAATTTAGCAGTAGCCGACTTTGAAAACACACAGAGGTCACCAATGTTTTCAACACTATTCAAGACTTACACTTGAATGTATGACAGGTTTCCCATATTTTTTCAAAGTTGTTTGTTGCAAATTTTTTGTAGTGGGAAAGGGTTAAGTTAAGCAGAGCTATAGATAAAGCGCGTTTTGCATGTTCTAAAATCCTTATTTGACCATTAAACCCTATGTTGTTGGTGCTTAGACGATGATTTTGAGTACTACAACATATGGCTTGCTTTGTCAATACCAGATAAAATATGGGGAAAGAGCTCCTTATCTGGACCTGGTTAGTTTTAAGAAATTATAAAATAATATTTTAAGAATTGTTTGAAATGATTGCTGGGAAACAACTGTGAGCAACTTTATAAAATTTAGCTTTAATATAATGATTATTGTGAAGAATATATTGGAACCTTTTCTCATTGAGAGGTATTTATCTAAGGATTACCTTGCAAATTATAAATAAAAGTATGTCACTGTATACTGTATGGGTTATTTCTTGTCCTGGTGTTAAGTATATTGATTGATTTGGGTTTAACGCTGTTTTCAACAAATTTTCAGTCATTCACACAGCCAATTCACCTATTCATGTGTTTCCTGTTTTCTCACACCAGTTATCCACAAAACAATCCTTCCAAGCTACTGGCTGCTTTTCCACATATACGGTTAGACCATGAATGACCCTTGTCACAATGACTATTGTCAAATTGGCCGAGCTGGGGTTCGAACTCACAAACCCTGGATTGACAGGCTGTGTCGCTACCGACTGAGCTATCGGGGCTCGGCTGGTGTTATATATAAGTTTATGAATTGAATCAGCAGTTAGTTGTAAGGCTTGATTTACCTTGAATGAATCCTATCCTGCTATTAGTTATGATTCTACATTTGCAACCGGAAGTGTAGATCATGCACTCTGATCAACATCTGCTGTCTTTGCTTTTAAGTTTTACCAAGAAAAAAAAGCATTTACCTCGTATATTGGTTGCGCCAAGTTTTGCTTTTAAATGTCCTCGTATTCCTGACATGGATACATATTTCTTGTCACAGCTGTCACAAGTATACACATAAGTTTTATCCTGCTTTAATTTTTTACACTTTGGCAGTCCCTCATTATCGGAACATTCAATGTCACTACAAGTATATTCTCCAAGCAAAGTTTCTAAATCAAGATCATGAAAATTAATGAAGTCGTGTTTACTGTAAGCCATTTTGACTAATAAGTGCATGAATGGCGAAGAGATCTTGCCTTAATCTTTATACTTAATTTGTGGCAATCAAATTTTAATTATGTCGTTATTTCTTTGGGAAAATTAAAACATAAATGAAAATAATAATAGATCAAAGGCGAAAAGTAAAACATCTTGTAATTAAGGTCAATCAACAAATTAATATAAAACTTGACAAGCTTTTATGATTAACACCTCCCTCCCGCTATCGGATCAACAGCAACCAAACTGCGAAACTCGAACTTTGGGAAAATGAAACATCTTGTAATTAAGGTCAATCAACAAATTAATATAAAACTTGACAAGCTTTTATGATTAACACCTCCCTCCCGCTGTCGGATCAACAGCAACCAAACTGCGAAAACTCGCTGACTCATGTTGGATCATGGGAGACCGCATACTAAACCTTACTGCTAACCGATAATAAAAAAGAGACCGCATACTTAACAAAATCGCCGATTGTATTAAAAACACATCCAAAGGAAGACAATAGTTATCGCCGATTATCGTTTATTTTTGGTAATTCATAGAGTTTCCCCTTATCTTTTTCCGTGTCGCTCATTCATTATCTGATAGTTAGGCACGGCACTGATAATCGATAAAATATTGATAAATGATAAGCCGTTACCTATCCCTGTATACACGGTCCCTGGCTTAAACATGTTAAAAATCGCAAAGATAGACCAAGTAATAACACATATACAAATGGTCTCCTTTATGCAGTGTGTAGGGTTGTATATGTATGCACTGGTCTCCATAAACCATGTTTCAGATTATAGGAATATATATACATTGGTCTCCTTAAAGTAGGTTTTATATTAAAAATATTAAGGAGACCAGAAAATTTATATATATATATTTTGTGTATTTTTTTTTTGTGTAAAACAAATCTCATAGATCCTATACACTATCTGTCTACATATGTGCTTAAAAATGTTAAAAATCGCAAAGATAGACATATAGGATCCATCATGAGTTTTCTTTGGAGATCAAGATTTCTTAAATGAGTCTAGAAAAAGACGGTTATTAACCGAGCCTCTTGGCGAGGTTAATAACTCTCTTTTTCGAGACGAATTTAAGAAATCTTCTCCAAAGAAAAACGAGTGATGGATTCTTTTTATCACCTAAACAGTGTGTTTTAAATGAAAAATATTGACAACATCAAAACAAAGACCGAATAACATATTCTTCATAAGAACTTGTGATTCACCGCATAAAAAAGTAGTCCTCATCATTTTTGAATAAGAAGGAAAAAAACCAACAATGTTTTAAACAATTAAGACTCTTTATTTATTCAAAATAACGTATTATTGCATTTTTCAATGTGTAAAATTTAACAACTTAACAATAAACATAATAAAGATAAAGGTCAAAATGACGTCATCAGTAGTCGCGTGTATGACGTGTTTTTGTTATCACACATGTTGGATATCGTTGTTCCGTGATTTGTTCTCAACTTGAAAATAAGGGTATTTATGTGATAACAAGTAATAACACATATACAAATGGTCTCCTTTATGCAGTGTGGGGTTGTATATGTATGCACTGGTCTCCATAAACCGTGTTTCAGATTATGTAAATATATATACATTGGTCTCCTTCAAGTAGGTTTTATATTAAAACAAGAAAATAATTTATATATATAATGTGTGTATTATGTTTTTAGGAAAACAAATCTCATATATACACTATCTGTCCACATCTGTGCTTAAAAATGTTAAAATCCTAAATAATAACAAATATACAAATGGTCTCCTTAATGCTTTAAAAAATGATGCAATCCCCTTGATGCAGAGTACAGGGTTATATGTGTATATTTTATATATGAGCCTAAGTGCGAGGTGAGCTTTTGTGATCACTCACCATCAGGCGTCGTCGTCATCTGCACGAACGTCTGTTAACAATTTCCCATAAATAACTTCTCCTACCTAACCAATGGACGGGTTTCAAAATAACAGGAATGTTTCTTAGGAGGTCCCCTTTTAAAGTTGTTCAAAGAATTTAATCTCCAAGTAGATCTTTGGTTGCTGCGGATTCAGAAAAGGGGAAAATTTCCAAACTTTTGAAAATCTTCTTGTCCAAAAGAACTGGCCCGATTTGAAAATTATTTTGCACATATGATCCTTGGGGCACCTTTTAACAAGATTGTTCAAGTTATTCAGGACCGCCAAGTTAAACATGACCGCCAGGGGATTGAGCTTGTTTTCCTCTTAATATTTATGTGAATTGTAAAATCTTTAAATATCTTCTTGTCCAGAAGTACCTGCCAGATTTAAAGATAATTTGGCACAAATGTTCCTTGGGGGACCTTCTACCAAGGTTGTTTAAATTAATCCGATCTGTAACATGGCCGCCAGGCCAGGGGTGTGGCTTATTTTCCTTATATGTGCATTGTAAAAACTTTAAAAATCTTCTTGTCCAAAAGTGCCTGCTCGATTTAAAAAATAAAAACAAATGTTCCTTTGGTGACCCTCTACCAAGATTTTTGAAATTATTCCGATCTGATGAAAAACATGGCCATCAGGGGGCAGCGCTTGTTTTCCTTATATATGTAATATAGTGAAAACTTAAAGAAATCTACTTGTACTAAATCACTGGCCCGATTTGAAAATAATTTGGCACAAATGTTCCTTGTATGACCCTCTGCCAAGGTTGTTCAATATGTTTTGATCCGTTGAAAAACATGGCCACCTGGGGGATTGCTTGTTTTCCTTATATGTATCTATATAGTAAGGTAAAAACTTTGAAAACTATTGAAGTTCTATTAAATCAGGTGAGCGATATAGGGCCATTATGGCCCTCTTGTTCTTAGTATGTTGAAACTTTGTCAGAATAATTGTCTTGGTGATATATAGGCCAAGATCAAATATGGGTCATGTCAGGTCTAAAGCTAGGTCACTAGACCAAATTGAAGGAAAATCTTGTTTACACTCTGAATACCGCATTTTTAATGTGAGCATGTTGAAACATATCAGAATGTTAGTCTAGATTTTATCTAGACTTAGTTTAAATATAGGTTATGTCTGGTAAAAAACAGGTCACTAGGCCAAATTTGAGAACAATCTTGTTTACACTCTAGTGACTGCATTTTTTGCTGCAGCATTTAAACATTGTCAGAATGTTTGTCTTGATATTATATTGGTCATGTTGGGTAAAAAACTAGGTCACAAGGACAAATTTAAATTTGTCAACATTCTGGAATATGTATTTTTAGATCACCTGAGCCAAAGGCTCAAGGTCATCTATTCTGATCACCCTCTGTCCCTCGTCTGTCGCTAACTTTTAGCTTTAAACATCATCTCCTAAACCACAAGATCAATGTCAACCAAACTGCACAGGAATGTTCCTTTGGTGGTCCACTTTCAAAATTGCTCAAAGATTTTTATTCCATGGAGAACTTTAAAATTCTTCTTTTCTGAATCCGCTTTCAGATTCCAATATAATTAGGCAGAAATGTTCCTTGGGTGAACGACCCTCTACACAAATTGTTCAAGCCATATCGATTGGTTAAAAAACATGGCTGATAGGCGTCATCAGAAGAGGGACAAAATGAAAATTTTTGTGTAACCCTGCGTAGCATGGTAGGCACTTAGGGATTTTTAGCTCACCTGAGCTTTGCTCAAGGTGAGTTATTGTGATCGCCTTTTGTCCGGCGTCCGTCGTGCGTCGTCCGTCGTGCGTCGTGCGTCAACTTCTTCTCCTCAGTAACCAGTGGGTCAATTTGGATGAAACTTCACAGAAAGCATCCTCTCAATGACCTCACCAGAATTCCTTCAAATTTTTGGGATCCATGCAAAATTCTGGTTTCCATGGCAACGAAACCGAAAAAACTTTAAAATTCTTCTTCTCCCAAACTGGTTGGCAGATTTTCAAATAATTTTGTAGAAATGTTCCTTAGATGACCCTCTATCAGATTCCTTCAAGCCATATTGATTGGTCAAAAAACATGGCCGCCAGGGGGGGGCGGGGCTATTTTGCCTTATATGGCTATAGTGAAAACTTAAAAAATCTTCTCCTCCAAAAGTGTCTGGCCGATTTTCAAATAATTTTGTAGAAATGTTCCTTGGGTGACCCTCTATCAGATTCCTTCAAGCCATGTTGATTGGTCGAAAAACATGGCCGCCAGGGGGGGGCGGGGCTATTTTGCCTTATATGGCTATAGTGCAAACTTAAAAAATCTTCTCCTCCAAAAGTGTTAGGCCGATTTTCAAATAATTTTGTAGAAATGTTCCTTGGGTGATCTTCTATCAGATTCCTTCAAGCCATGTTGATTGGTCAAAAAGCATGGCCGCCAGGGGGCGGGGCTATTTTGCCTTTTATGGCTATAGTGAAAACTTAAAAAATCTTCTCCTCCATAAGTGTCAGGCCGATTTTCAAATAATTTTGTAGAAATGTTCCTTGGGTGACCCTCTATCAGATTCCTTTAAGCCATGTTGATTGGTCGAAAAACATGGCCGCCAGGGGGCGGGGCTATTTTGCCTTACATGGCCAAAGTGAAAACTTAAAAAATCTTCTCCTCCGAAAGTGTCAGGCTGATTTTCAAATAATTTTGTAGAAATGTTCCTTGGATGACCCTCTATCAGATTCCTTCAAGCCAAGTTGATTGGTCGAAAAACATGGCCGCCAGGGGGGTGGGGCTATTTTGCCTTATATGGCTATAGTGAAAACTTAAAAAATCTTCTTCTCCGAAAGGGTTAAGCCGATTTTCAAATAATTTTGTAGAAATGTTCCTTAGATAACCCACTTTCAGATTCCTTCAAGCCATGTTGATTGGTCAAAAAACATGGCCGCCAGTGGGCAGGGCTATTTTGCATTATATGACTATAGTGAAAACTTAAAAAATCTTCTCCTCCAAAAGTGTCTGGCCGATTTTCAAATAATTTTGTAGAAATGTTCCTTGGGTGACCCTCTATCAGATTCCTTCAAGCCAAGTTGATTGGTCGGAAACTATGGCTGCCAGGGGGCGGGGCTTATATAGCTAAAGTGAAAAAAAAATATCAGGTGAGCGATTCCAGGGCCATCATGGCCCTCTTGTTTTTTTTTTGTCCGGCGTCTGTCTGTCCGTCCGTCCGTCTGTCTGTCTGTCTGTCCGTCACACTTTTTCGTCACACTGTCAGTGAGCAGGTGCAGGTGACACACGTGCTCCGCGGAGCACTCCATTCTAGTTTTTAAGTCAGATTTTGATGAAAGTGCTTGCCTGATTTCAAGATAAATGTGAAAAAATGTTCCTTTTGTAAGCCTCTACATAATTGTTCCAAGCAGTACCGCTTGGTTGAAAGACATAACATACAGGTGGCATCAGAAAAGGGGTAAAAGTAACTTTAAACTTCAAATGACATCTCCTCCTTGTCCGTTGGACCAATTTCAGCCAAACTTAATAGGAATGTTACTCTGGGAATCTTCTTTCAAAGTTGTTCAAAGATATAAATTCTATAAAGAACTTTGGTTGCTGCGGCATCAGAAAGGGAAAATAATGCCATTTTTTAAAAATTCTTCTTCTCTGAATCAGCGTATCTGATTCCAAGATAATTTGTAATTTGGTAGAACTGTTCCTTGAGTGACCCTCTACAAAAAAAAAATCAAGCCAAATTGATTGGTTAAAAAACATGGCCACCTGATGGCATCAGAAAAGGGGCAAAATGGCAAAACTTTAAGATTCCATTCTTATTAAAGTTCTTGTTTTATTTTAAGATAGTTTAGCAAAAATGTTCCTTTAGTGACACTGAACATAAATTGTTCAAGCCATATTGATTGATTGAAAAAGATAGCTGCCAGATGGCATCATAAAAGGGGTTAAAGGAGTTTTACCTTCAGACAACATCTTCCTTGAACTAATGGACCAATATCAACCAAACTTAAAAGAAATGTTCCTGTGTTGGTCATCTTTAAAATTGTTTAAAGATTTAAAAGCATTATTACAAATGTCCTTTACTGATAAGCTGTTTCATTTGCAGTTCATTCCCATTCTCGATCAAGTTTTCACCTTTATTAGAAGTAGCATTTGCTACTATACTATCATTAAGGTGATCGATTTAGGGCCATTTTTGCCCATTTGTTAAGTTGAACATGTTGAAACTTTGTAAGAATGGATGTTTTGATGAGCAAATCAGGGCCATCATGGCCCTCTTGTTTATATATAATTAGCTCTGTCCTTGCAGAGCCATCAGAATACTCTTTAACTAATTTAGTAAATGCATTGTGTCAGCAGAGCATCATTCTTGATTATATAAGTATTTGTATGTTAAACGTATATTTGTTGTTTGTAGGTTAAGGGGCTTAAGCTTTAGTAAGAATTGTTAAAACAATTTATTTTGTTTTTTTTTCTTTTTCAGACAAAGAGGCTATCATGGCTTTTCTAAGACAGAACAAAATAGATTCTATCAATTAAGCATCTGACAATAAATAAACAGTATAAAACGACAAGAGGAGAATTATTTAAAGACAGGAAGACAGCACGCTCAAGTCTTAGTCGAAAGCTTGACCAGATTCATTTTTAAACCAACTTATCATAGAATAGTGTGTGCCATTCAGACCGACCTTTTATGGTGTGTACAGTATGTGTTGATTGATAAAACATTGATCTGTAAATAACACATTAACAAGTAATTTGATAAACCAGTGCAAAAGAGTATATAAGATGTTTCTTAAATTTGGCCAAGTGATGCAGTTTTTAGCTCACCAGAGCACAAAGTGCTTAAGGTGAGTTTTTGTGATCGTCCGTCGTTCGAATATGGGTCATTTGGGTCAAAAACTAGGACACTAGGCAAAATTGAAGGAAAATCTTGTTAACACTCTGGAAGCCGCATTTTTAGCTTGAGCATGTTGAAACTTTGTCAGAATGTTTGTCTTGATGATATCTAGGCTTAGGTCAAATATAGGTCATGTTTGGTCATAAACTAGGTCATTAGGCCAAATAGAAAGTAAACCTTGTTAACACTCAAGAGACCACATTTTTTGCTTCAGCAGCTTGAAACATTGTCAGAATATTTGTCTTGATGCTACCTAGGCCATGTTTGAATATGGGTCATGTCTGGTAAAAAAGGAAAATCTTGTTAACACTCTAAATGCAGCATTTTTAATTTGAGCATGTTGAATCTTTGTTTGAATGTGTGTTTTGATGATATCAAAGCTATGTTCCCCTATAGGTCAAGTCGAGTCAAAAACTAAGTCACTTGGCCAAATTTGAAAAACATCTTGTAAGCAGTGTATCTTTTGCTTTAGGAGCATGATTCTTTATCAGAATGTTTGTTTTGACAATATCTAGGCCAAGTTCAATATGGGTCATATCCTGTAAAAAAACTAGGTTACTAGGCCAAATTGAAGACACTCTAGAAGACGTATTTTTTATTTGAGTATGTTGAAATTTTGTCAGAATGTGTGTTTTGGTGATAATAGCATACATGACCACAACGTTATTGTGATTGACTGTGGTTGGCCCTCTTGTTAGCTTCACTGGCTGAAAGAAAATCTTCTCCTCCAAAACTTGTTGGCCGATTTTCATATAATTATGTGACCCTCTGATTCATTCAAGCCTTGATGATTGGTCAAAAACAAGGTCGCCATAGGGCGGGGTTGTTCGTCTTATAAGGCTATAGTGAAAACTTTAGAAATATTCTTCTCAAAAAGTATAAAGCTGATTTTCAAATGATTTTGTCCAAGTGTTCCTTGGGTGACCTTCTAACAGATTCCTTCAAGCCATGTTGATTGGTCAACAAAATAGGGCAGCAAGGAAGTTGTGCTGTTTTGCCTTATATGAATGAAATGAAAACTTTAAAAATATCTCCAAAAGTATGAAGCCAATTTTCAAATCGTTTTGTGGAAATGTTCCTTTGGTGAACCTGTATGAGATTCCTTCAAGGCATGTTGATTGGTCAAAAAACATGGCCGTCAGGGGTGGAGCTGTTGTTCATTTTATGGCAATAGTGAGTTTATTTTTGCCTAATGACTGGAGCGGTTCTGGCCCTCTTGTTAATATGCCAGATCACAAAGTGCTCAAGATGACCTATTGTGATAGTCTAATGTCCTTTGTTGTGTGGAAGTCAGAGCGCCAGAATTATAAATTTGAATGGGAAATTTTGGTAAGAGTCCAAAATCCTATCCTGAATAAAGTGTCAATTATCATGATATAACTGAACAATTGATGAAAAATACACAACACCGAAATAAATTTATGAGTTTTGTTTACCACTGAGCCTATCTAAACCAAGTTTCACAGGATTTGTTCTTGTGTTGTCCTATTTAAAACTTGTTTGCCAAATTTCATATCAAATGTTAATAGAAATGTGCTTCAACAAGACTTAAGAAGACTTTGCACTTCTACAAAAATGATAGTGTCAAGTTCTTAATTCTAGTTTGAAGTCAATGTCTTTATTTGCATGTTTTTTATGTGACCCTCTTCCATCATGGCTGCTTGTGAAAACTTTTCTCCACTCAGACCAATAGTCAAATTTCAAATATTGTCGCAAAATTTCAACATTATTCAAGCCATTCCCAAGGCAAAATTGGAACCAGAGCTAAATTCTCAAAATAGTCTTTCATATACCTCATTCAGAATGTCCCAATTTTTTTTTTGTCCCCCGCTTTACGAAGTAAAACGTCGGGGACATTAAATCTCATTCGTCAGTCCGTCCGTCAGTCCCTCCGTCACGCTGTCACAAAAACTTTAACCTTGGTCATAACTTCTGAACCGTAATAGGTACTGCTTTCATATTTCACATGTGTATTCCTTGTGACAACCCCTTTCCATCAATACCAATTTTGACCTTGTGACCTTGACCCTGACCAATAAGAGCCCCAAAGCGGGGGACCATAATTCTCTGAATTTGCTTGTTTTTTTTAAATTTGTGGCATTTTCCAAAATATCTTAGAAACTATTGAATGATCAAAGATAACGCCCCAGAAGGAATTGATAACTTAACATTTTTTCATCAATCTAGACTTTTTTGATATTCCAAAGCCATACATTTAAACTGTTAGCCCTAACTTTTTCTGTCTGAACCACTACAATTGTTGTTTGTTGCTGAAGTGAACGATTTTTGGGTCATTATGACGATCGTTTGTGCTGTGATAGTTTTAAAATAACGTTTATTAAAACTTGAAAAGTATTAAGCATTAGTTTCTCATTTCACATGTAATAAGGAATGTTTAATGTATTCAAAAGTATTGCATTGACAAAGAAATGTGAGTATATGTTTGGGGAGGGGAGTATGAAGAAGGGGGAGAGATTCACACTAGGATGTGGCATAATATTCAGTTACAAAACTAGATGTACAGACATAGTTTCACGTCGTGATAACTATAATATGATCCAAGCTTTAGGGGCATACCAGTACATATGTGAGCCGCAACAAGCCATTAAGGGTCTTTGTGACTCTCCCTAACATGAATGAATGAAGGTAATTTGGTATAAAAAAAATAGGGCTACAAATCTTGGTTTTTAGATCACCTGAGCTGAAGGCTGAAGGTGATCTTTTTTGATCACTCACCGTCTGAACTTCGTATGTCACACGTCATCTGTTCAAATCTTTTTCTCTGAAACTTCTGGTCCAATTTCAACCAAATTTCCTAGGTCGCCTTCATCAAAAGGTGTCAATCAATAGGACTAATTTCGACCGAACTTCACAGGATTTTTTTCTTGGTAATCCTTTTTAAAAATTGTTCAAAGATTCAAGTTCTTTTCTGAGTTTTGGTTGCTGTGGCAAATGCCTAAAATTCTAAAGTTCTTCTCTTCTTAATCAGCTTGTCAGTCAAGATAATTGGGTAGAAATGTTCCTTAGGCAACCCAGCTTAATTAAATTTTCCCCGATAGTAAGTTACATATTTGCTACTATACCATCACTCGGGTGATCAAATTAGGGCCATCTTTGCCCTCTTTTTAAGATGCATAATATTGCCTAAGGGTTCACTGTTCGCACATGCATTAAAACCCCAATTACCGCTGATAGTCAATATTTTTAGCAGAAGGCTATTCTTCTCATATACATGTATACTTACTTCATGTATAATATATTATGTAAAAAGTTTAAGTCCATAACAGCAGAGGACCTAGCTGTGAATAGTAGCAAATTTGATGCTAAAAACATTGTTAAGAAAACATTCAAGTATAATCTGCATAATTAATTTTGCAATGTAAAACAAAAAAATTGACTTCAAAGTTGGCTACAACTTTGGCTCCGACTTGTTATCAATTTGGTGAAAAACCGAATATCCATGGAGGCCCTGTTTGGTCTCCTGAAGACTTTTTAGTTTTAATTTTGTTTATTGTAGTCGCCATTAACAATGTTTCAGATTTTAGGAATATATTTACTTTGGCCTCAAATATGTTTCATTGTATTCAAAACATTAAGGGCTTTATAATAGAAAAGTGGGAAATCTAGTATCATAAATGCACTACCTGTCTGCATCTGTGCTGAATTTTCTAAAATCATAGGGATAGACCATGTAATAAAAATACTAGAATACAAATGGTCTCCTTAATACAGAAAAAAAAAATGTGGTCTCCTTAATGCATAGTCCAGGGTTATATCATATGAGCCATTCCACGAGAAAAACCAACATTATGGACTCGGCGTAATGTATTGACCCAGATCAATCCGGACCAATACATTCCGTCTCAGGGGAATAGAGGTATAGAGTAAGAATTCCTGAAACAGAAAATCTCCAGGAGGCGAAAAGTGTCTGTCTGGGTTAGCCTGTGTGGCATGCTTAGGCTGATCCGGATCAATACCTAACGCAGAGTCCACAATGTCGGTTTTCGTGTGGAACAGCTCATATATATGTACTGGTCTTCATAAACCATGTTTCATAATATATAAATATATATAAACATTGCTTTCCTTATCCCTTTCCCAAATATAGACACTTTCTGATGCCCTTGCAGCGTTCAACTTTTGAAAACATTGTGGCAATAGGAAAAATTGCTCATGATGAGACATTTCTCCTTTTGCCATAAAGTTTTCAACTTTATATATTTAATTTTTGTTTGTTTGTTTGTTTGGAGTTTAACACCGCTTTCAACAGCTTTGGTCATATCACGGCGGTCAGTGCACCTACCCATGTTTTCCTGGCTTTCCCACACCAGTACTTACACAACAATCTTTCGAAGCCACTGACTACTTTCTCACATAGATCAGAGGTGAGAGGCAATGGAAAACATCGCCCGAAAGAATGTCGCCGCGACCGGGTATCGAACCCGTGACCTCCAGATCACGAGTCAGATACGCTACCAATTGAGCTACCCGGCCGGGTTATATATTTAATAATTTAACCCTTATTCATGGAGATTTTTTAGGTTTCTGCCAATATGTTTTCATAGTTTTCATCTGCAGATTTGTTGTATTTGAGAAAGATTTAAAATATTGTTTTAAGCTGGACTATAGTGTAAGAGTGCTTGGTTGAAAATCATTGCATACAGGTGGCATCAGAAAAGGGGTAAAATTAACTTTTAGGTTCAAATTACATCTCCTTATCCTCTGGACTAATTTCAGCCTAACTTAATAGGAATGTTACTTTTGGGGTCCTCTTTCAAAGTTGTTCAGAGATATAAATTCTATGCAGTACTTGGTTGCTGTGGATTCAGAAAGGGAGAAAATGCTATAACTTAAAAATTCTTCTTCTCTGAATCCACTTGTTTGATTCCAAGATAATTTGGTAGAAATGGTCATTGAGTGACCCTCTACATTATGTGTTCAAGCCATAATGACTGGTTGAAAAACATGGCTTCCAGACGTCATCAGAAAAGGGGCAAAACGACAATAATTTAAAATTTCATTCTTATTCAAGTTTTCGACTGATTTCTAGATAGTCTAACAGAAATGTTCCTTTAGTGAAACTGTACATAATTTGTTTCAGCCATATTGATTTGTTGGAAAAGATAGCTGCCAGGTGGCATCTGAAAAGTGGTAAAAGGAACTTTAATCTTCAAATGACATCTCCCCCTAAACCAATGGACTGATATTAACCAAACTTTTAGGAAAACATATTTCATATATATACATTATCTGCCTTCATCTTTGCTAAAACATGTTAAAATCGTAAGGACAGACTAAGTAATAAAAAATAAGTAATTATTTGGTCTCCTTTATGCAGATTGTAGGGTTATATATGTATGCACTGGTCTCCGATAACCATGTTTCAGATTATAGGAATATATATACATTGGTCTCCTTAAAGTAGGTTGTATATTAAAAATATTTAGGAGACGAGACAATTTATATATATTCTGTGTATTCTTTTTTTAGGAAAATAAATCTCATGTATACACATGTCTACATCTGTGCTTAAAAATGTTTAAATCGTAAAGATAGACCAAGTAATAACACATATACAAATGGTCTCCTTAATACAGTAAATATAATGCGGTCTCCTTAATGCAGAGTCCAGGGTTATATGTGAATATATATGTTCCGGTCTCCATAAACCATGTTTCAGATTATAGAAATATATACATTGGTCTCCTTAAAGTATGGTTTTTATGTTACAAATATTAAGGAGACCAGCAGATTTGTATATTTTTTGGCTACATGTTTTTAGGAAAACTAAGCACATATATACACTATCTGTCTACATCTGTGCTAAAAAATGTTAAAATTATAAGGGTAGACCAAATATTAACAAATATACAAATGGTCTCCTTAATGCAGAAAAAATAATGCGGTCTCCTTAATGCAGCATCCAGGGTTATATATATATATATATATATATATATATATATATATATATATATATATATATATATATATATACACACATACATACATATATATATACATTCACATAAATCCTATAAACAATATATCTAACCACTTTCAATTTGTTTAATGAAACTGTGTCTTCGTTTGAAAGCATAGAATAAATAAGAAGATGTGCATTTAATTAGTTTTTCATTTTGCGATGACATTACAATATTAAACTTGTGTATACTAGGTAAGGTGTAATATTTACTAGGAATGTATGACTTTCTAATGTCGTCATAAAAGTCACAACACAGCAAGAAATGGTACTCATTTTCAATGACATTCGTGTTACATAATTTACAAATCCTATTTCTTCTAGGAATATTTTGATAACGACCTCTTTCAATTTCAAGTTCATGTGCTCCAACTCTAAAATTTACATAAATATATCGAAATTTCCGTATGTCAAGCACTTCAAGATATTTTTCGTAACTGAATTCATTTTTGTACATGTGGTAACTATCTAATTTAGGGTTCGAGTTTATTGAGGCGTTCCACTCTTGGAGGAAACAATCTTTTAGTCTGCTCTCAAAAAAATTTAAGAATAAAGGTTCTGATGCGACCATTTGTTTTTGCCATACTATCCCAAAACCGTTTCTCTGTAATATTAATCTTATGCTTGTTGCCCAATTAGTAAGGCCGTTTAGATCGTCATTTAACATCATATCATAGCATTTCTTTACAAATCGTGATTGTGGCATCCTTATTACTTTTAACCAATAGTTTATACAACGTTTTCGTGATGTTATATACATAGGGTAACGAGCACAATCTCCTAAAATGGCAAAATTTGATGCTTTCTGCTTAGCGCACATAAAGCGCTTACATGCATAGTATTGTGCTCGCTCTAGTTCTCCATAGTTGTCTGTACCCCAAATCTCGGAGCCGTACAGCAATAAAGGTGTGATTTTGACATCAAACATTTTGAAAAATACAGTTTTCGATAATTGACCAGAGTCATATAAGGACTTTAATATTGAGATTAAAACACGTTTACCTTTCATACACTGTTCATGTACCATAGCATTCATAGACACTTGTCTAGTAAACAGAATACCAAGATAGCAAAACTTATTGACTACCTCTAGTTTACTATTCCTATAATGCCATGTCTCATTTTTAGCTAATAAACCACCCTTTTTAAATACGACTATTTTTGTTTTACGTTCATTTACTTTAAGTTTATATTCATGACAAAAGTCTGACAGTACGTTCAACTGCCTTTGAAGTTCTATAATTGTGTCTGCTATTAAGGCAAGATCATCTGCAAACATTAACAGAAATAATTGAACAATATCAGGATGAAGCTGAATGCCTTTTATATTACTCTCTCTAAGCTTTTTTTCAAGTTCATCAATGAAAAATGTGAACAGGATCGGACTCGTGTCTTACTCTAAATCAAAGCCTACCATTTTATTTTATTTTCTTATGTTCTGGCACCTGTGGCCCGAGCCATACAGACTCAAGTTTTGTTTTAGGGCACTTGTGGGCCGAGCTCTTCCAGCTACAACATCTAAAGAAATAATAATACAACAATAAAATTTACACATTCACAAACAATCCACTGTGGTCTGAGCCCTTCCGGCTTCATCTAAAAAATAATACAGTAAAAAAACATTTAACTAACATAATGTTATATGAATATGGACGCTTCCAAATTGACAGCTGAAATAGAACCTTTGAACATATTTGATCCAAAAAAGCATCCCTATCGAACATAACCGAATGGAAGTACTTTGAAAACATAGCAAACGATTTTGTTATTTGGCTTCAAGGAAAATCCCATAAATGTTTGACTTTTGACGGATATATCTATATGATGATAGCCAGACGAAAGATCAAATTTAAACATGAATGCACCCTTCTCAACGTAGTCGAAGGCTTATTTAATATCTTCAAATCGCATCTTTTCTTTCAATATGTATTTATTTACAAGTCTCGGGTTTGGAATTAATCTTTTCTTTACGAATCTAGTTATAGATACATGTACTGTTAAAGGATTAACTACTAAAGACTGAAACGGCACCTCTAAAACGCGCTCGGAATTAACCAAATAGGAAACCGCCTCTGGAACAAAGGACATATTGTCTGGTGCGGACTTATTTTTATTCAGTAAAGCTGGATTTGGCGTACGCAAAAAGGGAATATTTTACCCCGATTTAATTATGTTCAAAATAATCTTACTACATCCTACTTCTGACCAAAACTGTGCATTCCGTATCAAACATCCTTTTACAGAAGTTTGGCGAAAAAGAACATTCTTTATATTCAAAATATTGCTTATGATCTTTGAGCTTGTAGATAAATGGGTAATGTTGAAAAGGAAAAATACACATTAAACTTCAATGCAGTCCAACTCTTGTGTATTTTCTTCAGTATTTCTTAACCTCGTCGGAAGCTGGAACGTAGTTGCTGAAATTGAAACTTTCGTTGTTATAGTTGTGTGGACAGCTGACTCTGAAATGACCTATCCTTCCGCAGAAGAAATAGTTGTCCGTCAGTTTCGGCTGAGGGGTGCTTTGACGCTTTAGAAAAGTGTTGATTGGGCCACGAAAAAGACCTTGGCGTTGAGAAGAGTTACCAGTATTTGACTTAGGATAAGGCAAAAACGGTTACTCTAACTACTTTTCTTGTCGTCTTCTTTCTTCTCTTGTCGTTGTTTCATAATAGAAGCGGCCGCCTTTTTCTGCACTCTTGATGCGTTTCGAACCTTCGTCATCGCTTGCTAGGTCATTCTGTTTATATTCGGAAACAGTCAGCCAACCTCCTGCTGACATGTCTGCTAGATTTATCAGTTTATTTTTGACGTAATGTTTACAAAAGACATCTGCTGCAAAAGACGCAAAATACGTCTGCATGTGGAAAGGATTAAGTAAAACAGTAACGTAAATACAATAAAATCCCCGTAATCGGAAGACACGGCTCATTCACAAGCTCCTATCTCTAAATGCTTATTGAATTAGGAACCTCAGCTGCGTCCAGGGGAGTATACGGGATGCTTCTGGTTTTGTTTCGTTTTTGCACCGTGTCACTGGCCCGCTTCAGATTAGCCCGGAATTCCTCCACCACTTCTATTCCTTTGGGGTCAAAAATATAATTCACCTCAAAATCTCCAAGAGGTTTGGTTTCCCGCTCACTCAGAATCGTTGTCATGGTCATTATTTTCAACGTAGTTGGTTTGTCCGGGAGGCAATTCACGAGGTCCTGTTCTGTGAGTGGGCTTTTTGACTTTGGAGGAGTGCCAGTCATTTTTGCGGGATAGTTTGGTTGGAATGCATATTCGTCGTATTGTTGGAAATTGGAGGCCGCGTGAGCCACACTGTAGGTATAGATAACGCTGGTGAGAACCTGGACAACTTGTTCCCGTTTGGTAAATTTCTCATTCTCCCCCGCAACTCCCAACATGCCCAGTCCGTTTTTGTCATCCGCCATCGTCATTTCCCATCGCCAACGTTGTAGTTCCCAATCTTTTAATATGAAGTCATCGGTTTCGTAATAGATATTGATGTAATTCTTGACGTAAATATTGATGCACTCATACAGTTCCAAAGCATCGGCCCTGAAATGATATTCCGGAAGAATATTCGTATCATACACGCCTCGATTTTTCAAATCCGCGGGGAGCGTACCCTCTACGTCCAATCGCCATATCTTTTTATAACGTCGAATAACTTCAAACAAACCTTTTATACCGATTGTCATAGTTTTGTCAATATATCCGCCTGGGGCTACGAGGTCCCCCAGTGCAAGATCATTAATTGCTATCAGATATAGGAAATGTGGGGCCAGTAGCTTAAACAGTGGATGTGATGGGGACATATTTCGGTGGGTAACGACCGCCACCCCTTCCATCAAGAGGTGGTTAAAGCCAAGATGGGCGATGGCCTGGTGCACACCTGTGTCTGCGTTGTTAAACCACATCTTCGCCATAATCCAGGTGTGTTTCGGATCTGAAGGTAAAAATACCGGATTGTCCTCGGCTTTATCTTGATATAACTGTATAGCGATTGGTACCAGTTGCTTTGCATCGTTCTGGAAAAAGAGGGCAATTGGGGCAGCCATAGCAGCGTCTTCCGCTGTAGGACAATCCTTGAGAAAATGATAGTCAACGATAAAAATGCGCTTTGCGCTAAGGGCATCTGAAAGTGTTAGGCCATTTAGGGAGTCTTTCAGCATTTCGTTGGTCACATCGACCTTTCAGGTATCTGTTTAAGGAGTGTGATGAAACAGTTGTTTATGCCGGCAATTCTTTGGCGACCAAATGCGACGCCATGGTGCCACCTGAAATAAACGAAATTTAATGAGTAATGGGCATTGAATCTGATGATTTAATGCATGGTTTTAGCTCACCTGTCACGTAGTGACAAGGTGAGCTTTTGTGATGGCCCTTCGTCCGGCGTCCGTCGTCCGTCGTATGTCCACAATTTCTTGTGAACTCGATAAAGTCTCCATCTATTATCCGATGTTAACCAAACTTATTCTGTAGCTAGATATCTTGAGAGCTCGGTTCTTTTCGAAAACCAGCCAGATCCGTTAATGCATGACGGGATTATGGCCCTTTAAAATAGGTCACAAACCCAAATGAAGGAAAATCTTGTTAACGTTTTTAACAGGTTGAATTTTGAATCATGGCCTTCTTGTAATTGTGTTTTACCCAATTTTCAACAGTATTTCAGTTAAACCACGGCGTGTTTTGGGTCAATTACCAGTACTACCGGTATTATATAACCTAATACCGATTGTTCAGTCGTACTGCTATCCTTGCAACCATGAGCGCCAATTGTAGCCCGAATGTGAATCGAACCCCGATCTCGCGCTATACTCACGTTATATTTACTGCATATCAATGCTACGATTTAAGGATTCAAATGAATCACATGACACAATTATTATATGCAGCATGTATATACATTGTGTACCAATAGTATACTCGCTATGCTGAATGTTTTTGTTATGAATAATAAGTATTACATAATTTATGATTACTAAACAAACCACTAAGACAGACAAACGTTTATAAATGTTTTCCATTCTAATTGTTGAGTTTTCCGCGACGTCGTATAATTTCACTGTTGACCTAATTGTTTAATATATATTTTTGACACTTAATATATATTTTTGACACTTAATATAGTTTTTATATTTCTTCATATGTCACACAATTCTTTATATTAAGGACCGCAGTGGAAATACCTCATGTTTTTGTCATCCTGTTGAATGATATGGCTTTGTTAACTCATGCATATTATTTGTGTGTTTCTTATTTTTTATATTGCTATGCAAATTGTACATTTAAACCCTTTTCCTCACACAGGCGCATTTTGACGCCTCTGCAGCAGTCGACTTTTGAAAACATTGTGACATTCAAAAGGAGAAAATCATGATGAGCAATTTCTTCTTTTTACATATTTGTCCAGATGTTTTCAAAGTTGTCTGCTGGTATGTCAAAATTATGGCAAAGTTTATAAATGAAAGTGTAATTAACGAAAAAAAAATGCTCGTTTAGTTGAGCAATTTCTCCATTTGCCACAATGTTTTCAGAAGTCGTCTGCTGCAGATGCAACAAAATGTATATGCAAGTGGGGAAGGGATAAAATGGACATTATAGAACAGAACTCAACATGTTCTATTGACTTATATAACATACATGTATCTCGTCATACAAAACATATGTATACATGAATTAAAGCAAATAAAACACGGTTACATCAAGACATAATCATAAACATTTAGTAAGAATGTTGGGTTTTAATACTATATACTACATAAAGGATGAACAATATAATATATGAGCCAGTGCATAAGAAAATGTAAAATTTGGCTTTTGTGAACAGTATAGAACCAGATCTAAACTTTTTACATATTACTTACACAAGCTTGATAGCATATTTTGTGAACTTGTGTAAATTCTGATAAGACTGAGCAGGTGGATAAGATGATCTGAACCTACACAGAAACGCCAACGTGTACCTTTTCTCATGCACTGGCTCATATAATTATGATTATATGCATGGGTAAACAAGTTTGAATAATGGTTATATATACAGTCGACTCTCGTTAACTCGACATCGATTATCTCGATACATCGCTAAACTCGAAGTGAAAAAGCTGTCCAATTGTATATAAACAAATAATATTGTTGCTATAATTCAGAGAAGAAAACATTATTGGAAAAGGAGAAATTGCCCACCATGAGCAATTCCTTCTTTTCCTACCAATGCTTAAATCCGATAGTGTGTTACATTGGTTTCTCTGTGTCAAAACTTGGATACCTCGGAGTATTTCGTTGGTCCTTTGGACTTCGACTTAACGAGAGTGGACTGTATTACTATTGGGGTGAGATTTGATGAACATTTGAACTATTCAGTACATTGTGATGCGATAGCTAAAGGGACATGGGGAGCTTTAGGCGAACTCATCTCGGAATTCTTCATTTTGAAAGATTAAAAGGTTTAAACTCTTTCAACGCCGAATGTCACAGAATATACTGTTCCTTGTAGGAAATTGGACCACTCCATTTTTGATCTACAGGAAATTAAGTAAAATTCATTGTTTACGTGGCAAACAATGCAGATTTCAGGCGAGACAGCTAGTAACGGTCTGAACTGTCTCTCCTGAATCTGCATTGTTTGCAAAAGCCTTTGATTGTATTTGGCAGCGAAATGGATAAATCATACGAGACACTTTATTATAACTGCATCGGTTTTATCCTCGATTACGGTTTATCCACATGGGAATTTAAATGTTACAAATGTATAGACGAGGATAGTTGATATACATTCACTATCGTTTAGTTGAAAGTGTTCTAAATCAGTACAAGAGGGACACTGTTTAAGAATATTATACAAGACGAATTCCGATGCAAAGCATCAAAGACGCCGCGCATGATTTTGAAGCATGACTTAAAAGAAGCAGATGCAGTTCAGTACATTTAAATAACGTGTTTACAGGATGTAAATATTTCGAACAAGAATGCCAAATGTCCCTTTATTTTAAACAAGAATACAAAGATGTGCCTACATTGCTCACCTGGCTACCATAGCCTATAATAAAAGGTTACCAAGAGCAGTAAGGGTCAATATTGACGTAGGGATTAAACGTTTTATATGCTGCGATCGATGGGATAGTCAGCATGTGAAGTTTAGTCGTGAAGTGACAAGTTTATTCCTGAAAACATTTGGTTTACAGTTTGCTTAACATTTATAACAACTATAATATGTCATACAAGCTGAAGTTTCTTAATTTTTGACCAATAAACGGTTTTAAATCTGCTCTGACTAGATCAATTAGAAAAAAAAACATAGGTGCTTAAATATTAACATATATTAAGGTGTAATGCCTCTAGTTATAAGTTTAGTATGACACAAACTTTGGAAGGAGAGGTGAAAGTCTATGCTCCTTCAAGTTTAGCAGAAATAACAAAAACGGGAGTATATATATAAAAAAATACGAAGTAATTTTTTAAAGTTTAAAGATATTTATGATTAAAATAGAGTATTTATGAAATTAAAAGATGAAGTTCACATGTATTGTGAACATATAGCAAGAATACAATGGTCTAAATGAACAAACTGTATGGGGAATAACGTTTTAAGTTTAGAAATACAACAGACTTTTATAAATAAGCAAAAACATCCCCCGAACTTTGGGGCCGTAAACCAAACAATTAAAAAAGCGCAGCCTAAGAAGTTGGGGAAAAGTTAACTTTTTCCGAACTTTTCCCCCAACTTCTTAGGCTGCGCTTTATTAACTTCGTATTGCGTACTTACGGCCCAAAGTTGGGGAAAAGTTTTTAAATACAAATTAAATGTGTCTAAAGATTTGTAATAACGCTAAAATACATACGTATTTTGCATCTTGTTGTTTCTTAAATCAGCTTATACAATTTATTAATTCATAAAGGTTGTTTCTTTCAAACATATTACAGAGTTTTGTTTTACAATACTAATGTTGGTTGCTCCCTTTTCGATTACGTAACCCCATGGTACAAAATTGAAGAATCGTATTCAATACTGACACCACAGGGACTTGCTCCTCTAAAAATAGATATGACCTACTCTATGCATAGATATTAACAAGAGTGGACACAGTTTTCTGGGTCGTCTCGCTTCAACTCATTTTATTCAAAGTATTCGAACAAATATATGAATTTGAAGTACGGAATCGATCAATAATACTTTTCTCTATCGAACTATACCAAATTAACGTGAATTGTTCTCCCTACGTATGTTAATTCCTTTGAAATATTCGCGAATTCGCCAGAAGGACAACAACCTGGACCAAAAACGAAAGTACCTGCTACCGAATCAATTCCGAAATGTTTCTTGGAAAAATAATCGCAATATCACTGACAATTACTGCAACGAAAAAAACTGAACCATTCCGAAATGTCGATAGAAGTACTTTCGTTTTTGGTCCAGGTTGTTGTCCAGGTAGTTCGATAGAGAAAAGCATTATTGATTAATTCCCTACTTCAAACTCATATATTTGTTCGAATACTTTGAATAAAATGAGTTGAAGCGAGGCCACCCAGAAAACTGTGTCCAGCCTTGTTAATATCTATGCATAGAGTAGGTCATATCTATTTTTAGAGGAGGAAGTCCCTGTGCGTCATTTACAGACACAAACTCAAAAAACACACGGTAAAACGCAAGTTTGACCTATAATTTGAGACATGTATATATAATATATTCATTTGTTTGATATGCATGATGTTACTATGTTTTCTATCTATATTGTGTTTGTAAATGCCTGTAAATTTCATATTGATTAGAGGAGATAAATAAATAAATAAAATAGACTACGAGTGTACAACACACTCTAAAATTAGAGAACTACAAATTGTTCGAAGATATAATATTTAATGGTGGCTGACACGAATATATTAATCTTCAAAAAAAAAAAAAAAAAAAAATTATTTATTAAATCAAGGTGGTATTTTGAATAATAATAATAAAACAAATGTATTTATTAAAGAGGATGACCGTATCTCAGTTTTGCGAACTTGTGACCAGACCCAATTACCCATAGCATGTATTAATTGTAGATCTGCATTTCATTCTGTATGTATATTGTATGGGCAATAAAATGAGGTAAAGTTTAAGTTACAAACCCAACTTAAATGTGAATTTCTACCGTTCATGACAGAGACATGTCGATATGCCTGTCAGACAATGTCTCTTTTATTTGGAAACCGCCTCGTAGGTGTAGTGGTAGAGCGTCCACCTCGCGTGCGGGAGGTCGCGGGTTCGATCCCCACACGGGTCATACCAAAGACTTTAAAAGTATAAATGGCTGCCTTCATTGAGCCCAGGGTTGCGGGATTGGCATTGCGACTGACTGGCAAGTGTCAGGATAAATGGACCAGAAGAACTGGTAACTTACACAGGAAATACCGTGATTTAACTGAACAATTGCTGAAAGTTGCGTAAAATACCAATCAATCAATCTTATTTGGAAAAAATATCTCTTAATTAGAGAGATAAATCGCTAACTTACACAATTTGATAATAGTAAGCCAGATACTTCGAGAGATATTATTATGCCATAGAGCGTTATATTCGTTTTTAAGAAACGTATTTCTAGGCATGCAGTTTAACTTTTGACTCGTTTCATACATGCAGATAGCTCATTAACTTTGAAATATACTTCTTTTATTTAGAGCGAAATCTCTTTAACTTTAATCATGCTAGAGAGATATTTCGATTACTCAGAGAGATATCTCTTTTACTTTAAGCGATATTTCTATGAATTAAAATTATATATCGGTTACCCACTTAAAGATATTTCTAAGTTTGTTAGATAATTCTCGACGTTAGAGAGATGTATTTATATTTAAGATGGCTAATTATGTCAGAGAGATATCGTACTAATTTAGAGAGATATCTCTCCAAATATTTGTTGGTTTATTTAAAGTATGTTGCCCTCTTAGTCCGCGGTCATAACCATGCATGTTTTTTTTTGCATTGGACCAATGTACGACACGCGAACTTCAATCCGTTAATACGTTGAACATGTAATACAAACCGTCACTGGTGACGATTTAATTGTCATAAGTTCATAACATTTCAAATATCGTGCAACTTAAAAAACAATACAGCAGTCATTGCAGACACGGTAATTGTTTTAGCTAACACCATGATGCATATTATGAACTATGCATTATGTATCGATGAACTATATATGTATCGATCAGCTCAGTGTTTACGGGACTTTTGTATTTGGGGATCGAACCCACGACCTCCCGCACCATACCGAAGAATTTTGATCATCAGATAAATATCAAATATCGATAAGCCTATCTGCGGTCTGAAACAATTCATTCGTTAATCTCCGTTAGGTTCCGTTATTTACCGATAATTGATCACACGCTGTGAACGGGGTAATAAAACAATTAACGCCTCGGGGATAGTCGTGTCGGACATTTAGCCAAATAAACTGATTTATAGCTTAATATGGATAAAACCAAAACATCTGTATGTAAATTAATAGTATTTATTTACACACGTTTCATGTTAACCAGTATATACATATAAGCATCTCCATGATGAAAAATAACAAATAGACTAATGATATACATATAAGTATGCAAAATTATGCAAAATCTCCATAGCTAAATCATGGATGTTGAACTAAATTAAATAACAATTGAATAGAATGGAAATCATTAATTAATTAATGATTAATGATTAATGAATACTGTCTCCAATTTATACACTGTTTTTAAAACCAGTGAACTATTGATGCGTCAAAATGCGTATGTATGGGTAAAGTCTGATATTTGTAAATTGCGCTCAATAGAGTTGATTGAATTTTAGTTTTTAATTCACAACATAGTAAGGTGGATTTTATCGTAGCCTTTTTCCACATACACACGCTTTCTGACGCGTCTGCATCAGACCATTTTGAAAACATTGTGACAAAAGCATGAATTACTCAACACGAGCTTTTTCGCCTTTTGTCACAATGTTTTCAACTTTATTCGCAGTTAATCACATATTTAATTTAAGTATTTCAATAAGCTTTTTCTTTTTTTCGCACTTTGGCTGCATTGTCTTTATTTCGGAAAACCAGAAACAGAAAAAAACACGCTTTATATCATTTACGGCAGGAATGTTTTACAGCAGTAAATTACCAATTTACGTTCTGTTACTAAATGTATAATACCCCTTCTATTCGCGATTGTAGGATAAAAAGAAACAGGATAAAAATTAACAGGACAAAAAGCAACGGACAACAAGAAAACAGGATAAAAAGCAACCCATTTTCCAAAATACAATGCAAATCAATATGTTTAAGTCTACAAAAAAGATACAAACTAGCAGAAGATTAATGTATCTTCTTGATATTGTAATGATTTTCTTTAATTTTGATACATGTTTGTGTGTTTAAAATTGATCAAAAAAATTGAGTCTGATTAAACTATTTACAAATCTACAATAATATATGTAACTCAATTTGAAGTGCTAATATTTGTTTCACTTTGCAATGCTATTTTACGTATTATGCATATCTGTGTGAAGATGTTTGAAAAAGCGACAGGAAACTATTGTGGGAGAAGAGACGTTGCTCATAATTAGCAATTTCTCCCTTTCACGCAATTATAATTAAAACAAATATTAGAACTTTTGCTAGTCTTCTGTCAGATGTTAAAAAAAGGTTGAAGAAAACATTATTAGAAAAGGAGAAATTTATTATAATGAGCAATTTTTCCTGTGCACGCAATTATAATTTTTGTCAGATATTCGAAAGGGGTGGAAAGAAACCTTGTGGGGTAAAGTGGAAAAAATCATTGTAATTTCAGATAAATAAAGTTAAAATTTCGCATAAACAAAACATAAATTCTAAATACATTTATTGAAATGTGTCTATTACATGTTACACATGTATTCAATTAAAGGAAAAAATAATTAAACCTGAAATGAAAATTGCTTATTATCCTGTTTCTTTTTGTCCGATTACCCCTATTCGCAGTTGTTAAAGATACATCATTTCACATTGAAGATTATCGTATAGACCATGTATATATTATTAATGATTATGTAATAAGGATACGCGACTCGCTTCAGACCCCCTGGTGATAACAAATTGACTTTATGAGGGTCATAAAACTTCGGGTAAAATCGGGAGCATTGCCGGACTTTCACGAACAAATCCGAAATCATGAAGTTACAAATATATCTTCAAAAAAGACCATCTAAATCTAAATTTATTTTGATGAAATAAAAATTACATTGTAGATGAAGAAGTGCCGCATCCGAGACCGTTTGCACCTAAGAAATATATATAATAATATTTGATATACATCGATTATAAGTGAAGGGGTACTTTTATTTTGTTCTTTGTCTATATGATATTGACAACGTTTATTTAACCTAAAAAAAGACCATTTAAATCATATTTTTCTCGAAAAATAAAATATACATATTAAAGATAGATAATTATATTTTATGGAGCCGTTTGCACCTTAGCGATAACTTAATTAATTAAAGAGTTATAGCGCGTTAAAGTTACAACTACTCTTTGTTTCCATATGGTAAATTATCCCCGATAGCAATTGCCGGTGGAATAATTCTTCCACATGCCCGAGGCGGACGCTCTTCAACTACATCGCCGGTAATCTTTCACAATTGTACAAACACTGCTAGTAACGGTTCGCTCATACAAATATTAGGAATATTTGTTAAAGATTAAAATGTAAAGTGATGAAGTTTATTTTCTATTTTAAGTTTCACAAACATTCATTCATTCATTCATATCTTTATACTATTATTTATATTATGGCATAATTACTTTGACCTCTTTGCAGCCGCTTTATTTTGACACAAAGGAGTAACGTATCGAATATCAGTACGTCCTTCTTATTGAAACGGTTAACATTTTATTTCGACTGTTTGATTGATCAAACATGTTTATAAAACAACGCCAGATCTACAGCGTCTCACAGGTCCGTCCATTACTTCTGATCGCACATCAACAAGCCTCCCTCTCTCTCTCTCTCTCTCTCTCTCTCTCTCTCTCTCTCTCTGTCTCTCTCTCTCTCTCTCTCTCTCTCTCTCTCTCTCTCTCTCTCTCTGTCTCTCTGTCTGTCTCTGTCTCTCTCTCTCTCTCTCTCTCTCTCTCTCTCTCTCTCTCTGTCTGTCTGTCTGTCTGTCTGTCTGTCTGTCTGTCTCTCTGTCTGCTCTCTCTCTCTCTCTCTCTCTCTCTCTCTCTCTCTCTCTCTCTCTCTCTCTCTCTCTCTCTCTTTTTATCACAAAACGGGTTGGCTCTGAACATGCATTATTACAAAACGGGTTCTTGATATTCATGTATGTTTCACTTGTTATTTCATCAACACCCTACTGAAATAAGAATTATTTAACATTTGTGTATTTATAAGTTGTAAATTATAGCTGAAATAAACAGGTTTATACATTTCCGATAATTTTAGTACAAAACGGGTTGAGTCTTGAAAAGTGGTATTACAAAACGGGTTCTCGATATTTATGTATATGTTATGCAATTTTTCTTTCTAAACTTTCTAAAATAAGACTTTAAAGCATTTGTACACAGGTTTCTAGTAATATTAAGTTAAATATTTCAGTTTAATTGACTTTTGAATTTGTTATTACAAAACGGTAGAGTCTCGAAAAATGGTAGTACAAAACGGGTTCTTGATATTTATGTATGTTTCACACTCGATTTAGTCAACATCCTACTGAAATAAGTATTAATTAACATTTGTGCATTGATTCCTTGTAAATTATTGCTGAAATTAACAGATTTTTACATTTCTCATATTTTTTATTACAAAACGGGTTCTTGATATTCATGTTTTTATTTAATTTTGGAAACTCTTATTACAAAACGGATTGAGTCCGAAAATGCGGTATTGCAAAACGGGTTCTTTATATTCATGTATGTTTCACGCACGATTTCATTGCCATACTTCTGTAATAAGTATTGTTTAACATTTAACCATTCATTCACAGCGATCTGGCTTCGAACACTTCTCCCAGAGGACATCTTTAAATGACCTTAGACAAGGCACATTTCCTTGCATAATACTGGTTTGTTTTTTAAATAAAAAGAGTGTGCTTTGTAGTGATATTATGACCATGGCGTCATGGAAAAGAGTAACGCTGGCGTCGACGTGATGTAACTGAAATGGCATAAAATAGAGGATATCACATGAGTGCTTATTCATTATTACTTTTGATAAACGAGTTTCCTAAGCTTAACGTGTTTATTAAAAGTGATACTAATTAAACACGAGCTATTGTGATGTAACTGAAATGGCGTTGTCACGGCATGAACTAGAGGATATCACATGAGTGTTTATTCATTTTCACTTTTGATACGAGTTTCCAAAGCTTTATAGTTAACGTTTTTATTAAAAGTGATACTAATTAAACACGAGCTATTGTGATGTAACTGAAATGGCGTTGTCACTGCATGAAAAAGAGGATATCACATGAGTGTTTATTCATTATCACCTTTGATAAACGAGTTTCCTAAGCTTAGTTAACGTGTTTATTAAAAGTGATACTAATTAAACACGAATGAGATATTATATTTATCACATAAAGTGATTTATGAGGAGTATTTCAAAAAAATGTACAAGAAATGTGATAGTTGTGGCGCCAAAGTTGTCTAGCGTTATATAACGTCAAACCGCTGACGCGACGTCATGTTCACAGTTTGTTTTCCGTGTTGTAAGAAAGACTTGAGCGTAAGACCCAACTTGTAGTGTCATATGATATTTTTAAAGTGCAGTTCCACATAAAAATCAGGCAAACGGTGCTACATGGGGGTCAACGGATTTCGATTAAATTTGTCACACAGACTAGCTGTGTGTCCAATAAAACAACCTCATTATCATTTTGGCAAAACAGTTCACATGGTTGCTATGGCAACCAAAAATGTGTCAAAAAAGTGGTATTATTTTGCCAAAAGGGGCTTCTTCGCATCCAAATATAAGACAAACAACAGAAATGACATGAATAAAATCTTTATGACGGGAAAGGATAGCATTTACGCTTCATAATTACATAATAACTTAAAGCAAATAGTATTTATAAATAGTATTGAAAAAGAAGCAAAAATGGTAATAACGTTTTCCTTTCAGTAAAAAGCAAATTTTGATATATTTTGATCCCTTTTTTTTTCATATTTCAGATAAATAAAGGTTTAAATTGATACTGGCAGTGGATAGAAGCACCTTTAATATGCTGAAATTGAACAAATAAAAAAAAATGCAATACATAATGGGAAAAATGTGACAGTCAAAAAGGGAGCTAACTCTAAACTTTATCAAAATTGCCATTTTTGCCCATTTTCAACATAAATGTTCACAATATTGGCAGCTTGATATGGAAAATTGATTACTACCATGTTATGAATCATATTCTACAGAACAAGAATCGAATTTAAAACAACTCTGACCTTTTGATTTGACAGAAATATTTCACATTGAAAAGGGAGATAACTCTTAAAATAGACAAAATAGAGGTTTTCGCCAATTTTCAAAATAAATTCTTCCTTCAAAACAATATTGAATAAACAATGCTTACCAACATCTTATAAGCCAATTCCTACACATCAAAATTGTAATTTTTTAAAAGAATTTGCCTTTTTGATTATATTTGGTTTCTTTCACTTTGTAAAGGGAGATATGCCCAAACTTCGTCAAAACTGCCACTTTGCCCATTTTCAACATAAATGTTCAAAATAAAGGCAGCTTGATATGGAATATTGATAACTACCATCTTATGAGTCATATTCTACAGAACAAGAATGGAATTTAAAACAACTCTGGCTGTTTTGTTTGACAGAAATATTTTACACTGAAAAGGGAGATAACTCTTAAAATAGACAAAATAGAAATTTTTGCACATTTCCGACAAAGTTTTCAATTAAAAAAAAATTGATATCAAACAAGGCTTACCAACATCTAATACATTTATAATGCATAATCTACAGTAAAAGAATATAATTTAACACAACCCTGGCTCTTTCGTTTTAACAGAAATACTTCACATTGAAAAGGGAGATATCACTAAAATTTCACAAAATTGCAAATTTCTGCCCAATTTCAACATTTTCACTAAAAATCATTATATTGAACAGTGATTACTTTCAACTTATAGGACTTATTCTACAGAAAAAAAATCAAATATTAGGAAACTGTCACTTTTGTTTATCCCTTTTTCATATTCAACAAATTTGCAGCAGACTACTTTAAAAATTGATATTATAACTGGAAAAAGTTGGAAATATTACGAAAATTGATTGTCATAATGTTTTCAAATTCATCTGCTGTAGAGAAGTCTTAAATTAAATGTTATTAAATTGCTATTTTTCCATTTTCAACAGAACTTTTAGTATAAAACAAAACTTGATAACACACAGTAATTGCTATCATATAATAATTCATATTCTATACTATAGATATGCAGTAAACTTCTTTTGAATGAAATTCATTAGCACATTTCACTGCCTGATGCCTTTATACAAATTATTTTTGTTCAAAAGGATGATATCCTCATTGAAACTAAATAAGCAGACACCTTTCGAAAACATTGTGGCAAAATCAGAAACTATTCATTCATTTTGTTCTCGGCATGAAAAGGGAGATAGATACCTTTAACAAGAATTCCATTTGTGTACATTTTTAACATCAATTGCAATTAAATTCCAATCATGATCATGCAAAAGACGATTTTTATCTATTAAATTACATCCTACAGAACAAAATTCAAATGTTTTTTAAAAAAAATATGCGTATTATTAAACAGAAATAATTCACTTGCTATTTCAGACTGTTTTCAACATGAATTTTCATAATTAAATTATTCATTAAATCATGATTATTGTTGACATTTTTTCGTTAATTTTCTACACAACCAGAAACAAATCTGAATTCTTAGAAAACATTAAAACCATCTCTGAAGACTAGACTCCACCATGACCGTAGTACCGCGACTGGGGATCGAACCCGGGACACCCAGTTTCGAAATCCCCGACGCTAACCACTCGACCACAGCGGATTCCGAAGACTAGAAGAATTAACCCTTTCCCTCATATAGACGCTTTCTGACGCCTCTGCAGCAGACGGCTTTTTGAAAACATAGTGACAAAAGAAGATATTGCTCAAAACGTGTAATTTCTCTTTTTGCCACAATGTTTTCCACTTTTTGTCATAGGTTATACATTCAATTATGGAGATTTTCTATTTTTTGACAAAATATATTAAAAGTCGTCTTTTGCAGAATTGTCGTATGAGGGAAAGGGTTAAGGGAGAAAATTCTTCATTTGAACAAAATTTAATTTTTAAACATATACAATGTAAATTAATATTCAAATGCCTTCTTTGTACAATTTTGAAATTTAATTATTTTATCATTAACCCCTTTTTATTATGAACACGATTTTCCTCATCTGTTAATTTAGTTCATACAGAACAAAATTCAATCATCAAAAATGTCTCTAGTCATGGAATATTGAAATTATTGTGGCGAAAGAACAAATTGCTCATACTGTGCAAATTCTCCTTTTGCCATAATGTTTTCAACTTGATTTTATGTTTGTCCAATCATTTATAGAAGGTTCCCATATGTATTACTAAATATTTCAGATGCTGCACACTTGCTGTGTGTGGGAAAGGGTTAAACAACTTTATTTTTGTGCTTATATTTGAATTGAAAACTCTTTAATTTGACAACATTTGCCAATGTCAACATGTAGAAAACAGTTTCATAACTAAAGGATTGATAGATAATGTTTTATGCTAACAACCATCAATGGAAGCAATTTCAATTTGACCATAATAAAGACTTTTATAAATACTACCGGTACATTTGATACCAATGTTCACGTCATGATCTTCAGCCTTAAATTACCTGTTACTAGTAATTGTTCATTTTTTTACATGCTGCACAGCAGGCTATTCTGGTATAAAATGTACTGGGTAGAGAAATTGCTCAAAATTAAAAACATCTTCTTTCCCCACAATATGTTCAATTGTTTATCACAATGTAGCTTACAGATGTTCTGATATTATCATTATGTCGTCCTAAGATTTGTTCATAGAAGAATACTCTTTTAAATAAAAACAGTTTAATAACTTGGAAAGGGGAATATGCCCAATTGCAATATACATGTATAAACATACGCAATAGTGAAATATTATTACAATTTATAGTGCAGTTTTACACAGGGCATATACTTGAAATAAAACAGATTTTGCAGTCTTTAAATGTGCTGATATTATTTCAGGAAATTAGTTAACCGTTTCCCTCATATAGAAGCTTTCTGACGACTCTGCAGCTTTTTGAAAACATAGTGACAAGAGAAGAAATTGCTCAAAACGAGCAATTTCTCCTTTTGCCACAATGTCTTCTACTTTTAGTCATATGTTATCCATTTAATTTATAGAGATTTTCTATTTTAGATAAAATATGTTTAAAGTCGTCTGCTGCAGAATTGTCGTATGAGGAAAGGGTTAAACTGATGGTCTATTAGCACTATGAACACAACTAATGTTGACATTTTCAAGCAGATGATGTTTTAAACTTTGAAAATATCAATTTAAAAGAGGGAATTGCTCCAAACAGGACATTTCTACATTGCTGACAAGGCTGTCAAACTAATATAAAATGTTTACTTCAATTTTCAAGATGTAGAACTGTATGATATCTTGCTAGCAGATGGAATATCACTTTTAACTGGCTAATTCTTCATTATTATTTCCAGCAGTCATTAAAATTAACTTTTAATCTAATTTGTACCCAAATTGTTTTTAACTTGACAAGCTTCAACAGTAAAAGTTCAGAGTGAATAAAACACTCCCTGTATTTGCTCTTCAATCATCTTACTAGAGAACAGAATCTTCATTTAGGCCAGAATGCTAAAAGAAATAAAAAAAAAAGTTATTACATTTATATTCCATTCAGATACTCCCGTTTTCTTTTTCAAATAATGGCAATTTTCCAAGTAAAGGTATGAGCTATTGTTTACGTATATATTTCATGTTTTCAACTGAACTTACACTCTCTTTTTCCCCAACAGATGTATTTGAATTTCAATTTGAAGTAAATCAAGAAATAAATCCCTTCCAAACGATACACCAAATCGCAACGTTTTGTGAGCCGTATATTCCTTCAGGTGTCGCTTTTTACCGAGTTTAATATTGAATCGAATCAAATATTAACGAAATAATTATAAATCTTATTCATACAAAAAGCATAGGGAGTTGGGTGATATTTCTTTTACCGATTTCGTCTAGTCAATTTAACCGCGTGTTGGAAGAAAACAAAATCGCGGACGATTCAATTTGTTCGCTTATGTGACTTCATTTTTGAAGAGGTAAAGAGAAAAGCTGCATACTTTTGAGACGTAATGCGATATTTACATATGATTTATTCAATGTTTGCAACAGCTGTCTTTGATGTAAACATCGACTATGTTTTGGTTAGGCTCGGAGGGTTTTACGGAACTGCAGACTGTCAACGTGTATACATGTTTGTTGATTTAAAAATATCGAACAAACACAACAAACGACACATACACAAACTTTATCACTTCACCCTTAATCATGATTAGCTCCAACTCGCGACCGATGTCAGAATTTTACTAATAATGTTTTGTTTATTTTTAGAAAATAGTACACTGAAAACGAATATTCTTATTCGACAACAGTATTCGAATATTCGTTCCCATCTCTAATATTAACACATCTGCAAACAGTATTTCATGATGAGCAATTTCTCTTTTTTCCACAATGATTTCAACTCTATCCAAATATTATGCTTTCATTTTCAGAGAAATACCTTATTCTTGCTAGATGATGTTAGTCATCTGATGCAGGTAACCTTTAACTGGGAAAGGGTTGACCAAATATATTTATATATTTGTATTTGACATACTGACATATTTGTGAAACACTATGAGGAAAAAAGCAATTACATATGAAAGACTTTGAAAGTTGAAACATACATAATAACAAAAACATAACAAGAGGCCCATGAGGGCCTATGCTCTACTGGCATTGATCTGGCTTGTTTCAAAAGGAACCAATATGTCATCAATATTCAAATACCATCTAAGTTTGGTGAAGCTGTATTATAGCAATTTTGACAATTTCAAGGGCCATAATCTAGCCATGCATGGGTAGATCTGGCCGTTTTGTAGAAATGAACCAAACTCTTATGGATATCTAACTACTGTATAAGTTTGATTGAGATACAATCAAAAATAAGGACTGTATCATGTTAACAAGCCCTATTATAGCAATTTTGACAATTTCAAGGGCCATAATTTAGTCATGCATGGGGCGGATCTGGCTTGTTTTCGAAAGGAATCAAGCTCTCATGGATATCTAACTACTGTATAAGTTTGGTTGAGATACAATAAAAAGTAAATACTGTATCATGTTAACAAGCTCTATTATAGCAATTTTGACCATTTCAAGGGCCATAATCCAGTCATGCATGGGCGGATCTGTGTCTGGTTTTCAAAAGGAACCGAGCTCTCATGGATATCTAACTACTGTATAAGTTTGGTTGAAATACAATCAAAAGTGAAGACTGTATCGTGTTAACAAGCTCTTTTATAGCAATTTTGACCATTTCAAGGGTCATAATCCAGTCATGCATGGGCGGATCTGTGGCTGGTTTTCGAAAGGAACCGAGCTCTCATGGATATCTAACTACTGTATAAGTTTGGTTGAGATACAATCAAAAGTGAAGACTGTATCGTGTTAACAAGAAATTGTTTACGGACGGACGCACGCACGGACGACGGACAAATCGCCACGACATAAGCCCTTCTGGCCTTTGGCCAATAGAGCTAAAAATAGGAATCCAATGTAGCCAAGTGGTTATCTTTGGGGATTGGAGAACAGGTCATCCAAGCTTGCATCCCCACTTGCAAAAGTCATTGTAGAGTGCTCTTTGGCAAGGCTTAGTATTGGTTTGCTACCCTGAGATCACAAAATAAGTGTACTATTGCCATGCTATAACTGAATGTTATGTCAGCATTAAAGTTTTAAACCCATTTAAACCTTAGAGTGGAAAATAGTTTGTGTACCCTAAATAGACTTATTTGTTTAATAAAAGTTATTTATTAAAGTTAAATTTGCATCTCTGGTAAATTTCAAATAATGTTACCTGAAGAAAGCGTTGTATATTTCATATGGTTTCTCATCACCAATTTGCCACACATTTCCTGCAAAGTTTATAAAAATTATGTAAAACAAATTTTATAAAACAGGCCTTTGCAGGACAGTTTATCCCGAGCGGGTATCACTAAACAGAGTCTGGTAGTCCGGTACAGTCTGGAGATTAAATATCCCACTCTATCATACTTTTGTTGTGTTTTTTTCGTTAGACATGAATGAATTCAAGTATTATTGCATGATATAAATAAAATATAACATGTATTTGCATATGTTAGTTCATTTTTGTATGAATATACTAATCTGGTAGAGTATGGTAGAGTCTGACGGAGTCTGGTGATAAAATATACCATTTAATCATAGTTTTGAACGTGTATTTTCATTGCAAGGAATGAGTTAAAGTGTTTTTGCATCATATAAAATAAAAATATTTCATGTATCTGCCTTATTTATTTAATTTCGTATGAATTAAACCAAATTACCACTGTGGTATTCGTTAAAGTAATATACAGAGACTCTATCGGACTCTACCAGACTAGCTCTGTTTAAAAACAGAATAAAATATGGTAAACAAAATGATTTTTTCATTCATACAGACTCTGTTTAGTGACACCTATCTCCAGCTTGGGGTTTGATTGTAAATCTTAAATTTATGTAAATATTTGTCACTGCAAGCTTAAATGGAGATATTACAAAATAACTTCTAGCTCTATTATAATTATGTTTTGAAGAAACACTCAGAAATCTGATCAATAACATTAACATATTGACAATAAATGGAGAATTTGATTCAATGTTTGAGCTATTTATTATTTACAATTTTTCAAAAGCAGACTGCTGCAGAAAGTGTCAGAAGTTATCTGTTTCAGAGAAGGGGTTAGAACATTTTTCAAAAAATTTGTACCCTAGGTAAAATGAAATGGTCACCAATTGAAGTCAATTACCGAAACAGTGCAGAACGAAAAAAAATGACCATTTTGATACTAACCGTATTTTCCGACTCCTAATCACACAGTTCTAGAGTTGACAAGATGCAGTGACGATGACATGCTTTTGTTCCGAGAGGAGTTATCAAAAAGGCCATCATTCTGATATGATTTTCATCCTTGACAAACAGAAAATTGTTCCTGGCATCACATCCGCAAAATGCAACTGTCAGTAAAGTGGACTGCTCATTCGACTGCTTCCGTCAGATCATACACGTGTATATTGTTCAGCATTATGTTTTCCGTCTGTTTGCTCCATTGTGTGCGATCTTTCAGTTGGAAATTGAATATCTTTAGGTCAAAGGGAAGTAAATCGGATCGGCTTGTCGGGCAGACAATTTTGTCCAGGGAATTTCAGATGAATATACAAGACTGGATGTTGGCTCCCATTGGACAATAATGATTTTGTTGAAAGTTGAAAGTGATTTTCATAAAGTTGAATAACCTCTGACTGATTTATAACCAAAATAGTGTTTGCTTTTAGCTATGTTGACACTCTAATAGCCATTTTCAAAACATGCTGTATTTTCTGAAATTGAAAGTAAAATTCAGTGCGGGATAAGGGTGACCTTTGATTCGACCTCCTAGCTCTTTCCATAAACGGTGAACATGTGAGTTTGTTTGCTTTTCTGGTAGTTCTAAGAATGAACTTTAGTTTGATACAGGTATATATGTTAATCCATTTGCTAGTAACGAACCATAACCCATAATGCTATAATGGTCGCCTATGGAAAATGATTTACTTCCCTTTGACCATAAGTGTTGACACTTGGTAAACACACTTCGTAAAGGGCGCCGCCATGTTTGAATAACGGAGAAATCCGAACGACACGGGCTAGCTCCGTGAGCACGGTTTTACACGAACACCTATACGTACAATTCCGGTGTTTTCCGAAAAACTGCCGAATTCGCACTCGGTGAAAAATTGTCGTTATTTAAATTCAATATAATTTTAAATATTTCAAGGGGTCAGAGTAATTTTTTTAAAGAAAGTATTAATTAAATCACTCCTTATTCAAAAGATGATATAGTGCAGTTATAAACTCGCTGCCGTTAGATGTTATTTGTATATCAAAAGGGTCATATTTCTATGAAACAAAGAAGGAATTGTGATTTGATTTAAAAAGACAAAAAGCTTATTTTTTCACACACTGTTTTAAATTGTCACCTTATACTTGGCAGTTACATTTTTATGTATATAAGTAACAAAATAGAACAGAAACAATTCAAATCGGAGAGAACCCATGTAGCACCAAATTTCAAATTTGCCTGATTCTTAGGTGGAACTGTACTTAAATTGTCACGTTTTGACGACGTCAAAATACTAAAACTGTGTTTAAATCATAAATGACGTCGCCGGGAGTGTAATAAAGTCATTGAATAAATTGCCGTATTCAACTAGTGTAATAACAATGTTACGTAATGTCATAATGAAAAGCATATTAAAAGTAATGGAATTTTGACACTCCCATAAAGGGTTTTATGTGATAATGTTAAATAAAACCGCAAAGTATAAGTTACTGCATACAATTAAATATCTCAATTATTGCAAAATGTGTTTATTTTAAATGATTTTACCTTCACATATGAGCCGTTCCATGAAAAAAAAAAACCATTATGGCCTCTTCGTAATGTATCGACCTAAATCAGCCAGCGCAGGCTAATGCGGGCCGACACATTCCGTCTTATGGGTATAGAGGTATAAAGTAATGATTCCTGAAACAGAAAATCCACAGGAGATGAAAAGTGTCCGTACGGGGGTTAACCTGCGCGGCATGCTTAGGCTGATCCGGGTCGATACTTTACGCAGTGTCCACCATGTTGGTTTTCTCGTGGAACGCCGGCTCATATCTATAACTGTAGCAGGGTAAAATATAACACCTTTCTGTACATGTATATACTTTAAAATGGGTTTTGAAACTCTTCCCAACACAGACGCCTTTCGATATCTCTGAACCACATACACGACCCTTTTAATAGTTTCTCGCATACAACAAACCTGCCGCAGGCGACATTCAACGAATCGTGGTAAAAAAAAAACCTTAAAAACTCTTCACAAATGAGAGATGTTTTCAAAATCGTCTACTGCAGATGTGTTGTATGTTGGAAAGGGGTATTTAATATGACTCGGTGATTTAAGTGTATCATGTTATTACCATACCAAACACAAACCGAAACCAACTTGAAACTCCCTTTAACCCTTTCAGCGCCGAATTGTTTAAAGTAGACCCTTCCATGTTCAAACTCGGACGACTCTATTTTCATGTTATAGGATTTTTGGAAATATTTTTTTATAACTCACAGCCAAACAATGCAGATTTAAGGTGAGACAGCTCGTCACGAGCTGACTCGCCTGAATCTGTATTGTTTGCAACAAACTCAATATTGCCTTTGGCGCTGAAAGAGTTAAATGAATAGTACAATAATTGAATAGAGTTGAAAACATGGTGAAGAAAGGAGAAATATTCTGCTTTTGACGACTATGTTTTCAAAAAGCCCGTCTGCTGCAGAGGCGTCAGAAAGCGTCTATATGAAGAAAAGGGTTAATAATACATTATCCGTTATTTATCTGAAGCTCATTGGCTGGTAACTTCAGCATGAAATTTTCAACATGTTAATACCAATATCGGTAAGTTACACACGAACCTTCAAAATCATCTTATAAACTAGACATAACTTTTTTTATTTTTAATCCCAGGATATCTGTGTAAGATAATGATATTCAATAGGCGTAAAAAAATAAAAAATCAAAACACTAAAAAAATCCAACAAAAACAAAACAATTATGTCTAGTTACAAGATATTGAAAGTTCGTGTCAACCTTACTCATATTTACACAATTGAATATCAATATCTTACTCAAAATCCTGATACAAAAACTAGTTATGTCTAGTTTATAAAGATATTTGAAAGTTCGTGTAAACCTGCCTTAAAGGTTACACAACGAACTTTCAAATATCTTATAAACTAGACATAACTTGTTTTTT